>JBBPNO010000606.1:0-18814 GCA_038090915.1 Boletus eberwhitei
CAGACGCTCGCTGCTTCGTCACTCCCGGTTGCAAACGTAGTCGAATCTGGGGAGACGTCGACCACCCACACTATGTCTGTGCCCTCCACATGAATGACCTTTTCCTGCAAGTCTGCATCCCAGACGTTTGCTCCCTCGCCAGTCCCACACACTATCCATTTGTGATCCCTCGAGATAGAAATGGCATTCAACACCATTCCCGTTTGCCTTCCGACCTCTTGACCGTCTTCGAGTCGCCATCGTTGAATCCCATTATCACCCCCACCGAAAACGTGCTTTCCGTCAGGGTGGAACGCGACCGCCCTCACCGCAGAGCTGCCCGTGTCAAGTACAATTGTTGGGTCTTGCTGAAAACTCAGATTTGCTCAATCATTCCTCAGAAATGTTACGCACCGCTCTTTGTTGATGACATCCTCCCTGATACTACACGGTCGTTGGCTTCGAAGAGTGAAAGAACGGGGTGTTTTCGATTTACTCGTCGTGCGCAAAGTGGCCTTGTATTTCCTTATTCTCAATTGGGTCGCAACCGCCTTGTGTCTTTGGCGCTTATTCTTGCTCGGATTTCAGCTAGGTCACCGGCCTCGTTGCGGCAACCAGCCAAGCAGTCAAAATCATCGGCCGAACTTTCCCTTGTTGCCACGGGTAGTCTTACCCCAGGACTTGGAGTGCTTGTCATATCTCGGCTGCACGACACGGCGCACGACGAGTGCGTTATAATACCACTCGCGATATACTGCCACGCATAAAAACACGCATTGATTCCAATCGGACGCTCTTCAGAAGAACTTCATAAGGTGGGAGATGAATGTACGTATCGCTCGAACTGCAACCACATTCACATGTGTGGCCATTTCTGGAACGGCTCGCGGTCGCTGCTCTAGACGTCGGACAGGTGGACGCACGTGCGCGTTTCTTCGGGAGTTGAGTCACACGTACCCCTCATCCACGCCAGTAACGCCTCGGACGCCTAATGACAGGTTCTCGGGTTCACCACGGGTAGACTGTATCACACGCATCCACGTGGAAGCCACAGAAATGCTACAGATCGCTCTCAAGTAATATCCTGAGCCCTTGGAAGTGGATTCTCGCACTTTTCCCCCAAATCGTATTTGAAGCGGCGTATTTCCCCCCCGTCCCTCGAGCAACCAAGGTGAATACGCGCATCAAGGTCCACACTATCTATGTGTGCCCACCTTCGGGGAGTTGAGGATGAGTAGAATTGCATTTCCGAGCCATGGATTGGGCCGCAAAAGTTCAATTTGGTATGATCGATCTGAGTGCTGGTATGATGACGTCAAAGCTGGGCGGATTGGTCTTTGTCGTGCGACTGTCATTTCTCAATCAAGTTTTTCGAGTCACGTCGGACTCTGCGTGAAGGCTCGCTAGGTCATCGGCATCTGTAGCAGCTCCATCTTGTCGGTTCACCGGCCTGGTGGGAGCAGTTTAGTTTGACCCGCCGATTCGGTGTTATCGAATGACTGGAGGTTTGGTAAAAAAATTTCAAAGCTACAAGGCCTCCAAGCGCCTATTCAATGTCTCGTCTCTTATGAGTGTCTCAATCGACGCTAGTTTCGTCGTGTGATCTTCGAGGTGCGTGGATTGTTCGTATGCATTTGGTTGGTCTGGGTATGTTTACTCTTTTGTTTAAGGATTACTGTGGTGTCCGAGTGGACAGGGCGTATCGCGCAGGCTTGCATCTAGCTATGCGATTGTGTTTCTTTGAAAACGTCGTGGGTAGTGTATCTCAGGGATGTCGATGTCAGGATGGACGGTCATAACTTGTACTGGATCTCGTTCTATGGCGCCATCAACAAATAGAGCGTGGTTTAGAGTTGTGCACATCCGCATAATAATAGTACCGTAGTCTAGTACGTCCATGATCTACTCGTGCATCATCCAACCAACAATGGATTTTGTTGTCCGTGTCAAGCAAGTAAAAAGGATTTCTCCCCATCGACAAGTCCTCCAGGATGCGAGACTATATGTATTGCATTGAATCACCTGGATCAATGCGTCCCATCTCTAGTACCTGACCCACAACACATCCACCCGGGAAATGTGATCGAAAACCTGAGGTTACCCTCAAGGGTAGCCCTGCCTGATTCTCGCTGGAGTGGTCCACTGTGAGTATGACAACATGAGCATAAGGAGGGTGCGCGCACCGTGAGATGAACCACCCCAGCAGAGGGATGGGACGTATCATTTGCTGGCCGCGCCTAATAGAAAATGAGTTGACTCGACAGGGCACGTAATAACAAGAAAAAGACACACAGTGCCCACTTCCTCTGGATTTGCAGTGTCTTGTCCAGTACGAGAACCATCATCATTCGGATGGTCAGCGTGAGCATCCTCAGTAGCCGATTTAGGCTGTAGCGCGTGACGAATCCTTGCAAACAAAGTCGACGAAAAGATAGGTTCTGGTTCTCCGGGCGATGTCGCGACCATTCGCTGAGATGATATGTGTACCTCATCCAATCATCTATCAAGGAAGAGTACTCACTGGTACACGTTGACCTGCAGCCATCCACGAAGGTCCCTCGCGCGTGGCGTCCACTCTCTCTGGCGATTGGGAAGTAGATTGACCATCGGCGGGCCGACGTGAATTTCTTGCAACTCGATCGGGCTCATGTGAAGTGGGGTCCTTGTTACTCTTCTTGGTCCTCATCTGTACCCACTGTTTAAGCCTTGTAATGCCATGGGACGACTCAACGGTGTCGGGATGTTCTTCTGCTCGTGTCAATGGGGGGTAGATCACCGGAATGGCGTCTGACAACTGCGCTACGGCTTGGGACACGTCGAGGGGCGATACATCGTCCTCATGGCGGGCAGATGATCCAGGAGATGGTGGCTTCAGCAGTGTCAAGACGGGGGAGAGGATGATAGTAGTGATCACCAACCTCGTCAAAATCGAATTCGGGGACAGGTGCGCCGGATGACGCCTCTACCTGTGCGATGGTGAGAACTCAATTGGAGCTGGAAAACAACGAAAGCATACCTCGAGGAGGTCATCGTCATCGTCTTTGCTGCGTATGTCGGACTCGAGTGCGCCGGATTTTCGAGGATCTTCCTGGTGTACATACCCATTGAATGAGAGTTAGTACAGCCCTTTTGGTGATCAACTGGCAAACTCCTACCAGGGAGGAGTCAGATCGTTTGTTGTCATGCCCGCCCGAGGTCGAAGGCTGCTCGTCTGGTTGTCTTTCCTCGTGGTGAGATGTCTAATGTAATGCGTCAAGGCGGGAGACAGAATGAGGCTTGTCTGACATGCCAACACTGCGAATGGACAAGTGCTTACATGGAAAGGACCATATGAGTCAGGGAGAACGCCGCCGATGTCATGAATGGCGATTTTCCCGTCGCCTCGTCCAGTTGCCAGATAGCCATTATCCGGGGAAATGGCAATTGACCATATCAGTGTGCCGTCCTTGATGACGAGGCCAATCTGAGAGAGAGTTGACATGTCTAGAAACGAGACGATCTCGTCTGCAAAGGTAGCAACGAATTTACCGTTGGCAGCCAGAGCGATACAGTCTACATAGCTGCCATCAAGAGGCTGCGATTCGCCAAGCTGGGACCCTGTGGACATGTCAAACAACTTGATCTTCTTGTCATCAGATGCAGCAAAAATTTGCTGGCCATTGTTGGACCATGCAAGTGGAGTGCTTGGCCCTGATGAGGGCATGACAATTTCAATGGTAATGAGCTCGTCCCCATTCTGACTGTCGAAAACGAGGATCGAACCACTAGAACTGGATCTCGCAATGCATTCGCCATTCGGCGAGAACTTGATTCCAGTGACACCATCATGATGCTTCAGCGGGCCAATGAGTCTCTTCCCGCTCGGTATGCGCCAGACGCTCATTTCGGTGCGAGTCCCGGTTGCGAACGTCGTCGAATCTGGGGAAACATCGACTGCAATCACGCTGCCTCTGCCCTCCACGTCGATAAACTTTTCCTGCAACTCTGCATCCCAGACGCTTGCCCCATCCTCAGTCCCACACACAATCCACTTGTGATCCCTCGAGATAGAAATGGCATTCAACACCATTCCCGTTTGCTTTCCGACCTCTTGACCATCGTCGAGTCGCCATCGTCGGATCCCATCATGACCCCCACCCAAAACGTGCTTTCCGTCGGGATGGAATGCGACTGCCAGCACCCCAGAGCTGCCAATGTCAAGCACTATTGTTGGGTCTTGCTCAAAACTCAGAATTGCTCAATCACTCCTCAGAATTATTACGCACTGGTCTTTGACAACGACATCCTCACTGATGGTATGCGGTCGTTGGCTTCGAAGAGTGAAAGAACAAGGTGTTTCGGTTTACTCGTCGTGCGCAAAGTGGCCTTACAAACACGTTTCCTTATTCTCGTCGCAACCACCTCGCGTCTTTGGCGCTTATTCTTGCTCGGATTTCAGCTAGGTCACCGGCCTCGTTGCGGCAAAGGTCGACCAAACTTCCCTCGTTGCCCGGCACAGGTAGTCTTACCCCCGGCGGGACTTGGAGTACCTGTCATATCCCGGCTGCACGACTCGGTGCACGGCGAGTGCGTTAAGCAATCCCACTCGCGACATACTGCGCATAAAAACACCTGTTCATTCCAAGACGCTCTTCAAGAAGAAATTTCTCCGTAAGGAGGGAGACGAATATATGTACCGCTCGAACTGCAACCACATTCACATGCGTGGGCGTTTCTGGAACGGTTCACGGTCGCTGCTATAGACGTCGGACAAGTAAGCGCATGTACACGTTTCTTCGGGGCTCGAATGGTTGAGTCACACACACCCCTCGTCGACGCCACGCCTATGGACGCTGAATGACTAGTTCTCGGGTTCACCACGGATAGATCGTACCACGGGCATCCGCATGAAAACCACAAAAGTGTTGGAGATCGCTCTCCGAGCTCTCGAAAGCGGATTCTACCAATGCGGCATATGGGACAGTGTGATCGAGTGCACGTCGTATTCTCTAAATCATACTTTTCCCGTATTTTCCCCAATAACACTTGTCCCACAAGCCACGCTTGGGTTTAAATACCAAACCACCCTTGTCCTCGTCTCGTTTGCTTTTTGCCGATTTCCGTTCTGCCGTCTTCGGCTTCGGGCTTGATGTTTGACATCTCTGGTCTCGTCCTGCACGACACGCAGCGGTCGAGGCAATGCGAATAAATCGCGCTGGATCCCAGCGTAGAAAAGACAGGTGGTCCCGCCCACTCTACCCCCCATGTGCGCTAGAGAGTCCAATCAAAAACATGCCTAGGGTGTCCGATTCACCGCCGACTATGGATAAATATCGTCACCGTCACGACTTGGTGTGCGTTTCCGTTCAAACTGGCATGACGCATCTCCTCCCCGAAGCTCCGCTTCTTCGCGCATGTTGTGGTACCTCAGGCTCGTTTTGTCGCTACGCTCGGTTCTGAAATCCTTTAATTGCCCTGTCAAGGCGAAGCTTCTTTCTCTCTTTTATTGGATTCGTACATGGTTATCTCGCACACCGAGGAAGCTCCGACTCGGACTCCACATAGCCATTAACAAGCGTCCTTCATGCACCTTGTGAGCTCACGCGAGTCTGAAGCTCGCGAGGGGAGTCGTTTTGCCAGAGTCTACTACCTCGCTGGCCGACGAAATGCTCACATAGCCATCTTTTATGGAAGAGATTGTGCTGGAGAGGCACAGGCTGTAGGCGCGGAGACTTCAGGGGCGTGTGGTTCAAAAAATTGTATCATTATCTGCATCTTCTACGTCGTACACCCATCCCCAAATTCCTAGTAAAACATATTCCACGGGATGAAAAGACGCAAAAGAAATAACGCAAGCGATTGGAGGGTAAAGTACGATGTAAGTAATTCATGTTAAAATCATGTCTTGTCTGTCTGTCTGTAGGTATAAGTAACATTGAATGACTGGCATCGCAATGACAATAAAAGCATCAGCTTTATCAAAAAAAGAAGAAAAGAAGTATTACAGCCTTCGACGCAAGATAACAACACACTGACTGAAACGCAAAAGAAGGGTCTCAACGGGTCTCATTGAACCCGTCTCTGCAGATACCTTGCACGAGCGCGTTCCATCGATTCGCGAAGCTCGGGACTTTGCCATGTGCTTTCGTCCTCTTTGAGACTCGACACGATGGATGCAAACGCGTCCGATTCGACCGACGTCCCGCGTGCGATGCGGCGGGGTGAACTTGGTACGGGGAGTCCACCGTGGGTCGATCGACCAGGCGAGTGGGGGATCGAGTGTGAGTCAAATTGGCGTTTTCGCGGGGATGCGCTGTCGGGAGGTGACATGGGGTATGGAGAGTAGGAAGGTGGAAGGGGAATGTCGCGGGGTCTGTGTGTCCGGCGGAGTGACCGGACAGAGCCACGACGAGATATAGACGGACCGGCGGCCGATGGAACGGATTGATTATCGCGTTCCTCCACCCAGGCGTCAGAGCCATCGTCGACCTCGTCCTCTTTGACATCGCTCATGACCACTATTTCGCGGCCAAGAGCTTTTTGACCTTCTTGGATGAGGCGACTAAGACGGTCACCTATCCAATCCATCTGGTCCGCCTCGGGTTCAGGTTCGGGCTCAACTTCGTCTGCGTGGTGGTCCACGTGGACATAGTCGGGCTCCGATTGAGAGGTATATGGAGGCGATACGCTGCGGGGAGGAGTGACGGTCTGTAATTTTGCACGAGGTTTGCGGTGATGATGCCCAGCGGAGCGCCGTACAGACGATGAGGTGGGGCGAGGCTTGCGGGCCCTGAGGGACGGCGTGGTATCGATCTGTTTAGGCCATGCAAGGTGAGATGATATCAATGACGACAGAAAAACAGCCTACCGGTTCGGGACCGTCAGGAACCCAGTCGCCGCGCTGATAAGGGGGAGGTGGGGGAAGTTGGTCAGTACCCCGGTCCCGCCAGCTAAGGCATCGTTGAGTTACACAGGAAGGGGCTCGGATCAAGTTGAGAACGTACAGTCGATACACGGTGAGGCCAACGGCGGTGCCAATCAGGGCAGCGCTCAGCGCTGTGGACACGATCGAACCAGCGAGGGTGCGGCGCCGCTTTGCGGGAGGAAGTTCTACATGAAGAACGATGAGCAAGTTGCAAGTGAATAGCATGAACGAATGAGATTGAACGAGAGGTATGTGTGGATAGAGAGAAGATGGTTCATTTTCCGTTAAAAATATAGTGGCGACCGGCTGGTTTGTGTCCACGTGGGACGTGAAATGGGATTACATACACGAGGGATGTGACGAGGGGGCAAGTGGGATATGGGTGCAAGACGTACCTGCGATCATTTCTTCGGCCTCCTGTTCTGGGTCGCGGAGGGGCATATCCCTGTACTTTGCAGGGGTGTCTAGATAGCCGGTAGTGGAAGTTGCAGAGGTGGCGGCGTGGCTCGGCTCTGGCTCAGCTGGTATCCAGCCTCTCTTTCGGGCGAGTGGTATGAGTGGGGAGAGAGAGCTTGCGGGAGGAAATCTTGTGGGAGGAAGAGGGAGAGCCTGGCGAGAAATAGTACTGGCTTCGATCCGGGATTGGGGCTGAACTGGGCCAGGTCTGGCCAAAAAAGGGTTATGCAAACCCGGAACGTGGAGTGTAAATGTAAACGGGAACTGCATAATTTTCGTGATTTTCGTCAAGAAAGAAGAGAGAGAAGAAGAGATGGAGAATAACGGGGAACGTTGATCCACCGTGCAGTCGTTTCATCCTCAGTCGCAAAGGGCCAAGCTACTTGAACTCGCCACACACGCATCGTGGGAAAACACTGCCTCATTCACAGCACCCCTGTCACGAGGCAGTCTGCGCATGTGGGGCAGAACCAGAGATCTCAACACCCCCATTCATCCATCACATCGGTCCTCACTGGAGATACAACGTCTGTCATATACAAAGACATACGCACAGAACAGAGAACGACAACAGGTCCGCTGGCAAAAACCGAACAGCGCGGGATATCTCACATGTTCGCGGTTCTTCATCCCAGTTCGACGCCCGGACAACAAGGTTCCCGCGAAACATCTCAGAGTCATTTCGACAAGCACTTCCTTGCGTCTGACTCGCGCGTGCCTCGCAAACCGAATCTCCATCCTGGATCTGAGCCATGGAAGACCCATCGATCCGGCGCAATACACGTGACGTGCATGTGAATGCGTATGATCATCGACGAAGGCGCAGCCGAATCGCATTCTTGGACGCCCTCGAATGCGTATCTAGATAGGCCTCGTAGAATCCCGCAATGAACTCTTCTGCCTTGAATCCGAACCGGTTGTACAATAACTGGACGTGCAGACATGGAATCCGAATCATCATCATCACCATCATCGACATGAACATTTGGGCAAAGGTGAAAAAGGGCAGTGAACAACGCACCATCGCTGGATTATTAGCAGAAACGTGGAGGGTGATGTCCCGATGCGGATGGAGCGCGATGAGATGGTACAACATCGTCCTAGAAGGTACGAGGTGAGTCCGAGTTTTCGTTGACACCGGCCGATCAGAACAAAAAAAGCATACGTTGCTATCTGAGCATTCTCCCAACCGGCTCTGACAACCAGGTAAGTGATGTAAGTTTCCTGGGGCGAACTCAAGAACGCAGCACCGACGACGAGGTAGCCGTACATGGCGATCACTGTACACCGTTCTGGGGAATCGTGCAAGGTGTCGCTGACTAGCGTCCGAATGTCGTCAGCCATCGGGTTCGAACAAAAAAAAAAGTACAAAAACATTAGCAAAGTATACTGACCATCGATGCCGTGCCAAAATACCCGTGTCAATAGGTCGTGTACCTGACGTAGATGGGATGGCTGGAGAGAGACGTAGGTGATGGGAATACGCGGTCTTTCGGATTGGTCACTCTCGGGACTTGAAAAAACGACGGGGTTAGCGTGACAGTTACGAACACGCACATGTAAATACGTCGACTGACTGTGCAAGCGCGTAGTGGGCGCAGATGTCATCCATGAGCAGTGTCCACGGCGAACGCGATTCCCAGTCCACCGCGATCAGTCCGGGTGTCTTTTGTGGTGTGTGCCCGCAGACGCGGGCTGCAAACGAGTGTTCGTATCGGGTGGTTTGAATCGCTTGGAGCGCATCGAACACCGCTTGCGGGACGGGCACAGAGGGTGGAACGTCGAGCGTGGTCAGCGTCGTAGGCGTACCGATATCTAGTGAAGGCGACTCCCTTATACCCGCCCTCCGTCTCTCCTACCCTCCCAAAAAATTGAATGCACATCGAACCATTTTTTCAATGCACAGCAGCACTTACCTGCTGCAACTGCAACTTTCGTAACACGAGCCACTCAAAGGGAGACGTCACACGCTCCGCCATGCGCTGTTTCGCCGACGCTAGAATTCTTGTGATCTCAAAACGGGAGAGCGGACGGACGTGCTCGCCCACGCCCTTGTTGTCGTCCTGGCATACCGCACAACCCACCGCAAAGACACGTGAACATGAGCACCGCGCCGAGAATAATATCGGCACGGGAGACGTACAGAAAGCGTGACGTCGGAGGACTGAACACACAGAGCTTGACGCGCCTCGAGGTACTCTGGAAGCAATCCCTCCATCGTCGACTCGAACCCATCGTTTTCGTTCTGATTCCCGGTCTCGTGCACTGCCTCGGGGGCGGTCAGACCATGTTGAAGCACATCCAGGAGCCCAGAGAGGGACGTTGACGCTCGAGTGGCACGGTATCCGGCAGCAGCGGCTGCTTTCCTGGTATTAATTTTGCGGCGTTTGGCACGACGGGGTTTAGTCTGGGAGCGTGCGTAGGGTGGTAAGCGGGTTGGAACGGGGAGGGTGTACGAATTACCTCCATATAAGAAGCGGCTTCGTCTTCGTCGTCGGATGGGGTCCATGTCACATTGGCGGACTGCATGGTCGAGAAGAAAGACTGAGCGAGATAGCCTTTAGTTTCCTTATTTGGCTCGCAGCCCCTGTTCGAACTATCTAGATCTCAACGAGCTAGGGAAACGAGGCGCTTGTCTAGCAACAACTCGACTCTCTGTGTCACAGATGCCATCGAGATACTATCTATCCCCATCTCCAGCAATAGCACAAGACCTGCGTTACTGTGCCAACTGTGACATATAGAAACCTGCTGTCAGTCTGACTCGAACGCTCAAATGCCGGGACACTTGTCCGTAGAGAGGCGCAGGCAAGTGTCCAGGCATTTACAGCCCCAAGTGTGTGGCACACTAGATTTACCAAGGGGCACCAGTTGGAGAGCTCTTCGCGAGATGTGGACAGAAGTGTCAAGTAGGACACCATGACACAACGTCGTCCTCAGAGAAAAGGGGTCGAATGTCGGAAAACAAAGGCTTCGGCTTTATATACTTACCCTCCCCCTATATTGATACCTATTTGGTTACAATATCCCCTAGAGTCAAGTATGATATGATAGAGTGCAAGAAGGAACGGAATCGTTCCCCTTTGATACATAGGAGTCGATAGAAAAACAGGGCAAGTAAGATCAATCCGTACCCAAAGATGAAAACAAGTTGTATGCTATGACATGGGTCAGGTCCGTCGAATCAAGTCAGAGGTGTGAAAGCGAAAGGAGCGTGAGCGGAATAGCATGTGAGCAGATGCAAATAGGCTGTCAAAACACAATAACCAACATGGAAAGTCGAAGTCGGAAAATTCATAGCCGTGTCACAGCCTTGGAATCCAATGGCATCCCTTGGATCGTCTGTCAGACATACCGAGTGCGAGCGTGAAGTGAAAACGATTCGTACCAGAAGGATCGATACCGTTGCGGGCGAGAATCTGGTTGTGGCGTATCAACCTTGCCTGGTCAAAGCTAATATACGCCGGTCGCATCAGCACGCTATACACGCCGTTCGACGACAAACGTACTTGACACGCTCTCGCCGCATGATATCCAGCACCTCTTGTGTACCCCGCTCGTCAAGACCAGCTCGCGAGTCGCCGTCATTGATGTTGGCCTCCACGTCAAACATGACCGATGTCAAGCCAGCTTCGGCTTGACTGGAGAATGTGGGCAGAGCGGTGTATTGGTGGAGGCCAAAGAAGGACTTGACCTTGACGGGTACGTGGGGCAGGACGGCGGCACGGTAGTGGTATCCCACTGATCATGAGCATGGGAAAGGGTCAGAGGGGTGCTGCGGAAGTCGAGTGAGTGATACTTACGCATTACCAGTAATGCGCAGAAAGCGAGGAGGGAGATGTAAAAGAACATGGTGTGTACGGGCGAGTATTTGAAGGAAGTTACGATTGAGTAATAGGGCGACTTTGAATACAACGAGACTAGCGAAAGACAAAGAGAGGACAGCCACACATATGGTCACATGACGACAGCGTGTCTACTCCGAGAAAAAGCACGCTGCTCCTCATCAGCTAGGAGTCGCTAGTCACTAACCATGCCTTCATTGTACGACACTTTACAGGTGAGTGGATAACAAAGTGTCGGCTGCTGGCTTATCGTCTTTGTAGGCTGAATTCTGTCCACCCTTGGACACTTCGCTTCTCGCCGCTTTTATCTCAGACTTGGGTGCCACCGAGTCCCCGCCACCGTCACACCAACTCGACGAACTCCGCACTACCCTCAAGGAACTCGCAAGCCAGGCAACAGCACACCATGAACATGAACTCGCCGACGAACTCGACTCGGCCCACCTCTCCGCCATCTACCTTACCACAGACGAATCCACCAGCAGCCCCGACTTCTGTGGCGAAACGACCGAATCCTCAACCGCTTCCGATTCCTCCGCCTTTTCACACCAGTCATTCAGTACGCCCCTCGGATTCTTGCAGGCCGCATTGCCACACATACCACCATCGCGCCTCAGACGCGCGCTTAGCGAAGTAGGCATAGGCGACGAGGGTGACGTAGACATGGAATCCATCGTAGAAACCTTGTTAACCAACGAATTCATCCGTGAGCTCGAAGAACGAGGCTTGGATGCCCTCAATGACAGCGAACCCTGGTCCCCGTATACCCTCGACGATGTCCTTTGGAAACGTGTCGAATCAAAAAGGAAATCCACTCCCGTCAACGGAAAGGCTGCAAAGAAGAAAAACACCCGTGGCAAGACCACTCCCCTTGTCGACATCCGCCAAAGGCAACATCTACCACCCCCTACACCCGCCGCGCTACCCGCGCCCGACCCATGGACGCAGCTCTCCTCCCTCTCTGAACACCTCGCAACGCTCCTCCCATCCCGTCCCGCGTCCTTCTTCCTGTCCCGCTTCCACTCGCCAACCTACGGCTCGCCTGCGAAGGCCCTCCGCGCCGCGCTCTTGTCCATCGCCGCCACCCAGAGTATATCGCCGTCTGATACCACTACTAATGCATCCCTCTTCGCCATGCTCGACGTCCTCCGCGATTGCCCCATGTACGCTTCCCTCGATGCCGAACAACGTTCCACTCTCTACTCCGACGCCCAGCTCGCCCTCCGTGCCACAGGTGGACGCGGAGACGATGCGATCGACGTCGTATGGCTCCTCCTCGAGTTCGATCTCGACCTCGAATCTGGGACCCTCACCATGGGCGTGTACCACGCCCCTAAGTCCCCCCTCTCACCCGGCCGTTCCTCTGCTTGGGTCTCCCCATCCGCAACGTCCTCGCCGCCGTTGCCGTTGCTCACGAATCGCGACCGAAGTGCCAGCACCAGCGCGGTATCACGTCATCTCCAGGGTGGTCCACCACCTGTCCAGCCCCCGCCGACGTCGAAGCGGAAGAGTATATCCTCTCCCCCGGGGATGTCTCCGACCAAGAACACACCACACTCATTCGAATGGCAAACGGTGCCCCCAAAGCCGCCCAAAGGCCCTCACCCCCTCGCACTCCACATCCCCGCGTACGACAGCACCAACCAGAGCCGACGTTCGGCGGGGATGGGCAAGGGCGACGTTGGCGAGCTGGCGCGAGCCGATTTGAGGCAGCGCATGGCAGCGAGTTTGAAAAAGCGGGATGAGCTGTTGAGAGAGGCGTCCAAGGCGTGGAAGAGGGGAAACGCGAAAACAGGAGGCGGGGAAGTCGCGTTGTATTTCGCAGAACGAGTACGTGTAGTCTGCGCTGCGGTTTTCCCCCTCCCCCTTCTCTTGATGGTGATTTGCTGACCCCCGCCCTCGCGTCCATCAACAGGCGCGCGAGTTCCAAGAGTTGGCACGACGCGAGGCGCTCAACGAAGCGCGGATCATGGTCGAGTCGAAACGGTAAGTGACATTCTCCCGAGTCTGTATGCATCTCACGTGGTCGATACCATAACCATGCCACCCCTCTAATCCACCCTGACGTGACGCAGCTCCGCATCCGCAGACCACAACACTGTCGATCTCCACGGAACATCCATCGCCGAAGCAGTCGTCATCGTCAAAGAGATCCTCGAACGCGAGGCGTGTTCCCCTGGTAAGTCCCCGTCCTTCCGATCGTCCATATACCCCGTCCGTCTTTGGATCATTCGACCTCCCCTCCATATTTTTATTGTCTATGTTTTATGATTATGATTGTGACTATTTTGGCTTTCGGGGTCGCGGTTCGGACTTGCTCAGCGAATCCGTTGAGAATCATCACCGGTCGCGGGACACACTCTATCAATGGTGTTGGCGTTTTGAAACCTGCCGTTCGTAATGCGCTCGTGCGCAATGGCTGGAACGTCGGCGTTTGGGACGGCGGGCTCGTCGTCCGCGGACGCACCTAGACGGACGTTATGATTCAACTTACCCACGTACGACCACACACCACACGACGATCCGATCGAGGTTCGTTTACGACTTGTTCATGCATGCATGACTCCCGGCCCCGCATATCCCTGGATCTATGTCTATTCTGTACGTCATTTCCGTTCATCGTTGTCTCCTGTTGTTGTAATGGCAAGATTTGTAACGTGTACATTTATCTGTCGCAATTTCTTCTTCTTCTTGTATTTCTTGCTCCGATACCGTGACCATGATGCTTGCAAGATGTTTTCCGCGTTACCCTCATCTTCCTTTGCATTTGCGTTTTGCTTGGTTGTTTTACTGCTATCGTCGTGTACGTTCTATAAAGTTTCTGTGTATGGGGACCAATATATGTCAGATATATATCGACAGCAATTCCCAGTGCGAATCCTTAAGCGGGACAGAACGTCGAAGTTACCTGGTCATCGCAACTGCGATCCCACGAAGTGGAGGAGGGTTTTTGCATGTCAGAATTTTTTCCCATCAGCAAATGGACTTGTCGCGTGCGAATCTTTCACCATAATAGCTGTACAGTCGATTGCGGGCCGTGTTTGTTTGTTTGTGTCGGGCATGGCCACTCATTGGGACCTTGCAAGCAGAAGGAGAACTACAAGTCCCCGACACAAAATATTCTCATAGGACGACACCTCAAGGCCTCATTGACCGGCCATGTTACACCCCACACCACTACATCTGCATGCGCGCAAGCACGCGGCTGTACGCAGACAGTAACTTCAAGTTGGACAGTAATGTCTGAGTCACGGTGCGCACGCATGCTCATGCACTTGCATCCGACGACGACGACGACGATGCGCCTCGCGCATGCCTCGTGTTTCGCCCACCTTCCCTCCACACGTGACATCGATGCAATGGCCTATTCCTCCTCACCCTCGCTGTCATCACCGCCAGTTTGCATCGTCCCCCTCGTTTTCGTCACCCGTGCCTTCTTGGTAGCTGTGGGGGTTATACGGCGACTCGGGAAGAGTGTTCGGTGCATGATACGTACTCCGTGCAGCACTGTATATATATGTTACAAGAGACTCTTAGATCCGGTCCTCTCTTATCATGGTGCAGGTTCATGCCCTGCTGGTATCAAACTTTTTCATACAACTCCATGCGATAAATGTTGCCTTGGCCGCTGTAACGTTTAAAGTTACCAAACCTCATCTTTGGAACTGTTTTCTCGCCGCCACGATGCTTATGCATGCCGTGCTGGTGGCTGCTGTTTGTGTCAGCAGCGGCAGGATAGCCGAGTGGTTAGGGCAACAGACCAGAAATCTGTTCCTCTTTGATGGCGTAGGTTCGAAACCTGCTGGGCCCCATTAACCTTTTTCATGCACTGACTCAGTATTGGATAGTGGCAGCCAACTCTCCGAGTCATATACATGCAATGCCGGACATTTGAAGCATACGGGACACATACGCTTTCAGCCTTTCACCTATGGTGGTACTGCAAACCAAGCAAATACGAGAGGAGTATCGCATGATGTGTACACTCTACTATAGCAGGCCGACATCAATAATCAAGCGACCATACTTTGGGCAAAATGGGCCAACAGTATGTCTTTTCCCTGGAGTCGGGGATTTGGCGCGTGCGTGCCGCTACGATCTGAGTAAGCATAAAGCGCCAAATTTAGACACGAGACACGAGGCAGCTGCGACCCAACTGGGAAACGTGTGAGGTCACTTGCAATGCGCACGACAAGTAAACCGAAAACACCTTGTTCTTTCACTCTTCGAACCGAACGACTGCGTACCATTAGTGAGGATGTCGTCGACAAAGACAGGTGTGTGGCAGTTCTGAGGAGTGATTTGTGCAATGCTGAGTTTTCAGCAAGACCCAGCTATAGTGCTTGACACCGGCAGCTCTGCCGGGGTGCTAGCGGTCGCGTTCCACCCTGACAAAAAACACGTTTTGGCCGGGGGTAATGGTGGGATTCAACGATGGCGACTCGAAGATGGTCAACAGGTCGGAAAGCAAGCAGAAATGAAATTGAATTCCATTGGTGTGTCGAAGGATCACAAATGGATCGTGTGTGGTACTCGCAACGGGGCAAGCGTGTGGGATGGAGAGTTGCGGGAAAAGGTCATCGACGCGGAGGGCACAGACCAGGTGTATGCGGTCGATGTTTCCCCCGATTCGACGACGTTTGCAACCGGGACTAGCAAAGCGCTGAGCATCTGGCGTATCCCGACGGGGGAGAGAGTCGTTGGCCCGCTAGAGCATGACGTCACTGCAATCAGGTTCTCCCCGAATGGCGAGCGCATTGCGACCGCCTGCAGTGGTCTCTCAATCCGCATTTTCGACAGTCGCAATGGGGACGAGCTCATCATCATCGAGACTCGCGTAGCCTTGATGCGGCCAGGAACTCCACTCGCATGGTCAAACGACGGTCAGCAAATTTTTGCCGCATCCAACGACAACACGATCAAGATATTCGACGTGTCCACGGGGTCGCAGCTCGCTGAATCGCAGACTCTCGATGGCAATTACGTGGACTCTCTCGCTCTCGCAGCCAATGGCAGGTTCATCGCTACCTTTGCAAACCGTAACATTTCGTTCCTAGACACGTCGACTCTCTCTCAGATTGACACCATCATCGAGGACAGCGAAAGGATATGGGCAGTTGCCATTTCCCCAGATACTGGCTATCTGGCGACTGGATCAATTGAGGGAAAAATCACCATTCGTGACCTCGGCGGCATTCTCCCGGATGTGTATGGTCCATTCCATGTAAGCATCTGTCCATTCACAAGTTCGCATGTCGGATAAGCCTCATTCCGTCTCCCACGTTGACGCAAAACGTTAGACATCTAATCGCGAGAAAGGACAGCCAGACGAGCAACCTTCAACCTCGGGGGGCCGCGACAACAAACGAGCCGACTCTCATCCAGTAGGAGTTTGCATTTATGTCACCAGAAAGGCTGTGCTAATTCTGTCATTGTGTACATACGCCAGGAAAAACCAGGGAAAACCAGCCCAGTCAAGTCCGAGACACATAGCGAAGACGGCGACGAGGATCTCCTCGAGGTATCTGTTCTTTTTTTTTTTTTCACCTCGAATGAGTTCTCACGATCGCACAGGTCCCATCCGGCGCACCCGCCCCTGGATTCGACTACGATGAGGTTGGTGATCACTACATTATTCTCTCTCCACTGTTAACACTGCTGCAGCCACTATCTCCTGCATCATCTGGTCATCATGAGGTTGAGATGCAGCCTGTCGGCGCATCCCAAGCCATACCGCAGTTGTCGGATGCCCTGCCAGTGGCCTCCCCTCCATTGGCACGTGCAGAGGAACGTGTCGATGCTGTCGAGTCGTCTCGGGGCATTACAAAGTTCAAAAAGTGGCTACAGACGAGGATCAAGAAGAGTAATTTGCATGAGCCCGGTCGACTTGCCAGAAAATCACGCCGGACCGCCCATGATCGGTCTCCTTCACAATCGCTAGAGAGAGTGGACGCCACAAACGAGGGTCCTTCGCGGATGGCTGCAGGTCAACGTGTACAAGTACGTACTCTTCCTTGACCGACGATCGGATGCGGCGTGCCTGATATATCATCATAGCGAGCGGTCGCGAAACCCGTTGTAAAAGCAGACGTTCGTCATTCCTCGAGTTTGTATGCAGGGGATTCATTAGACATTGCAGCCTAAATCGCCCGCCAAGGATGTTCAGCCTAAGCATCAGGGCAAACATGCTACGCGCAGTGGACAAGGCTCTGCAAATCTCAAGGACGGGACAGTATGTCTTTTTCTTGTTATTATGTGCCATGTCATGATAACTCATCAGGCGCAGCAAGCACACGATGCACCTCATCCCTCCGACGAAGGGGTCCATCTTACGGTGTGTACGCTTTCCTTCCGCTTATGCGGTCAGACTCACAGTGGGTCACATCAGCGACAATCGGGCAAGGCTACCCTCAGGTTTTCTCTCACGTTTCCCGGGTGGATGTGTTGTGGGTCAGGTACCGGAGATGGGACGCATTCATCCGCATGATTCGATGCAATACGTATAGTCTCGCATCCTGGAGGACCTGTCGATGGAGAGATATCCTAGTTTCGACTGATTTGACATCGACAACACGGTCCAAAGTTGGTTGGATGATGTACGAGACCACACTACGAGGATACTGTATATATACACGACTCTAAGTCACATGCTATTTGTCGACGACACCATGGAACGAGTTATATTAGGGCCAAGTTATGATCGTCCGTCCCGACATCGTTGTGCCATCCCGACGCCTTCAGAGAAGCACGGTCGTCCACTCGGACACCGCACATTTCGTGATGCCATCTTGAAACAAATAAGTAAACATACCGAGACCAACCATACGCTATGATACGAACAACACACAAAACTCAAAGATCATACGACGAGATGACATGGCCGACCTTGCCATGTATTGTCGGCACTTCGTCCAGTACATCCTGCCCGAATCCTCTCCGGGACCGAAGTCGCTTCCTTGGTGCCCAACCGATTTGGATGCGTCGTAAACGCCACTACCTCCGATCAATGCATTCCCTCTGTCTGTCGAGGTTTTCTCACATCTGCCTGATCACATCGTCCAACCTGGTGTCGATCCCCGGAATCAGCGACTCTGACACCTGGATACCACCTTTGGCGAGAACTTTCAAGACAGGGTACCGGCGTGGTGGCCACGTGAATCTGGTTAGTGGAACATCCTTGGTAGACCTCGTTGGCGAGCATGAACATGGTGTACACTTCGGAGGATCGATCGTATACTCATACCAATTTGAACTTTGCAGCCCGATCCATCACTTGGGAGTCGGAAATGCGATTTCACCCTTCCTTGGCTGCTCCACGGCGGGCGGACGTATCTGGTATGAACCATGATCGACGCGCTCATTTTGGTCACTCGAGGGGCGAGGGTTAAGTACGGCGCTTCAAATATGCTTTGGAGGAAAAGTATAAGAACCTGACGTGCACTCGATCAGACTGCCCCTCATACCGCATCGCATCAATGGAATCCGCTTCCGAGAGCTCAACACAACACTTGAGAGCGATCTCAAGCATTCCTGCCAGTTCCATGTGTGTGCTGAACCCGGAAATTGGACATTGGTCGTCCGGAGGCATTACTGGCGTTGGCCCGACGTATATAGCAACGAGCGGGAGCTG
>JBBPNO010000607.1:0-18790 GCA_038090915.1 Boletus eberwhitei
CGGACCAAGCTGTGTGTGTAACTATTTGCTATAAGTAGTTATATATGAGAAGTGTTCGTGAGAGAGAATGAATGGAGATGAATGTGGAAAATAGATAAGGTGTGAAAAGAGCAGAGATTAATAACATAAGGTAGGTCATGTGATTAGGTTCTAGACTTTGTCACATGATTGATTACATAAGTGTTCTCATGATCACGGGTTGTGGTCATGTGATTTATAAATGAAAGAATAAGGCATTAAAAAGTTTGAAAATGTTCATATTATAACAGATGATGGAAGTAGAGAAGAGGTGGTTCTTTCCACCACATGATGAACAGGTGTCAATGGAGCCTAAGTGGACAGACTCAGAGCCTGAGTGGATGGAGCATGAGAAAGTAGGCCAGAATTGGCCAATGTCTGGAGTAGAAGGACTGATGTAAGTGAGTTGATGTCAGGGGCTGGGTTCAGAGATGGTGGGGGCTGCAAATAACTCTATATCTTGCATGCTGGATGCAAAAATGGTGCTTTGTTTGCCATATTGAATGATGGTATATTGGGCGGCATGCTCAATGTTGCCTATTCTTCTTCCTATCAACTAATCAGCTTCTCCAAGTCAGGTGCAGCAGCTTTTGAGAAATATATACCAAAGCCCAAGTCCAGTCAAGCACCATGGCTGGAGTAAGCTGCATGGTATCTGATGGTCCAATGTATGTGAGGCCCTCATCATGCTCATTCTTGTAGACTTTGGTAAGCTTCATGTGCCATCAAGCAAGACACATGTCCAGGTCCAAAGCCATTTTTAACGACAGAGTCTTGTCGAGCATGTTGGAAATTTATCTGACCAGAAAAAAAAAAAAAAAAAAAAAAACCTGGCAATTGTCTGAGGTGTCTGAGTCTTCATCCTCAGAGTCTCTATTACCAGCTTAATGCAATGGCAGTTTCTTGATGTTCTTCATGTCCACGAGAATCTTCATCACACTCAGGCAGGAAGGGTCACTAGCATTAACAATCTTCTGCACCATGTTCTTGTAGTCAAGCTCATTATCCACGTCCATTGCATCGCCAACACATTGGCTAAATATAATTTCTGTGAGATGAGAAAGCAGCAGAAAAAAAAAAAATCAAACCTCTTTACCTTTGGGGCAATGAACTTGAATGAGAAACAATGCTTGCTAGAGACCTTGTACTGTTTTTTCTCATGCTTCTTGAGAATGCCATCCAAGAATTCGAGGTAGTTGTTCTTCTCAAGTGCAAAGAGTAATTCCTTCGTTTTGACAGATTTTTCTTTGTGCTTGGTAGAGGTCTTGCCCTTGGCAGTGAGCTGTTTGAGCTTTGAGTAGACAGTGATGGCTACCACAAAGGAATAGTACTGGCTTGAGTCCAAGGGTTCAGTGCTAGCTCGAGATTTCTCAGCCTGAGTTATCACAATCATGGGAAAGAAGCTGCAAAGTGGGGTGATGATATGCCCCAACACACCATCTGCTAGCTACACCTGGGGTCTTTGCCCAGCTGTCTCTGAGGCACGACTTTCAAAAATCTGTTTTCCACATACTTATGAAAACAGCTGTAATAGAAGTGTACCAACAACGATTCGTACGGAAAATCAGTAGCACGTGATGATGTAAGCAACGTGGGTAAGTTTGAACAAAGGCTGATCTGCCTTGATCGCGACATCAATCAAGCGGTCCGAAATTATCCTCAGTTGCCTTCCGGGGTCGCAACTGCGATACTTTTGGCTCCGAGAGACGAATATGCCACCGTCGAGCAAGGGTCTCCAAATACGTAGGATTAGTCGAGCTGTTGCCAGATTACAGACATGCCTAGCCAAGGTACAAAAAAAAATCTCTCTGCCCCACCCTTTCTATTCTGACTGCTGTCAACAGGGATGGAACAAATGATCCTCGAGCTCCCAGTTTCATCCTGGGTATAATACCGCGAATATCCTCGACCGCTTTCCTCCATTCACTTTCCCGCATTGTCGATAACACCACTTCCTCGATGCTCAAAGGGATCTATGCCCGAGCTGTATTATAATAGCAAGTTGGTGAGCACTCGATTCGTCAGTGGCCAAACACATGGATCCACTCACCTCATGCAGCTGTCGTGGTATTGCTAGTAGTAGTAACGACATCGCAAGCTAAGTCGGACGGGAAGAGTGCCGCGGTGATAGTTGTCATGATGGTCGGGCCCCTCGCGTTGAACCAGAGTGGCCCCGCAGCAATTGCTTGAGCAAAGAGGGCAAGAACGGAGAAGATTATGATAGCAGTACGCATGGTTAAGATATGGGGACGAGTGTTCGGAGTTGCGATTATGACATTCCCTGACCCTTTTTATATAGCGACTTGGTTACTCATATGGAAGACACGGGGTTGTACTTGCCATTGGTCGTACTTCAAGACCCTAAGTTTACCGAGACATGGCATCATGTTTCTTTTTTTTGCGATTTCGCCGGGGTGCGTCTCTGAGCGAGGTCACGGTATCATGGTATGTACTGCCGACGTTTGGTAATGAACGTCCAGACAAAGTTCCGACATTCACGGTTGGCCGTAAATTGGGTCTGGATTGCGCCAAAGGTAGACGACACAAGTCAGCCCCGAGTCTGCCGGAGATGTTGCGCGTTTCACCCAAGGTCTCAGAGCATCCTGTAAACCAGGTACGTGGTTGATCGCTCTATCCGCGCAGACAAACGATCATATTATGTACCTAGGTACGACGTCAATGCATCAGGACACTTTTCCCTGACATGCCTGACGGGTACGCGCCAAATCAAGCTGATGTCCGGGGAATGTGAACATCGGTGTATGTCAAGCCGATGTCAGCTGGTGGCGTGCCTGAGGATTTCCGTCGATTGTTTGGTGACCGCCGACCGGCTTCCCAGATGTCAATCCGAATATCCATTGGATATCGAGCAGACATCCAGCGGACACTTTTACCAAGACCATACGGCGTACGCTTGCAAGACTGGACCGAATGGGCCCTGAGGATTTTCCTCGACTGTTTGATGACCAACCTGCCAAACATCCATGCGAACATCCACTGGGTATCGAGCAGACATCCGGGGTTTACATACTTTTACTGCAATTCATGGATTTTTCATTCGTACAAACAACAGAACTACGGGTACAGCAAGGAAACGACTGGAGATCGAAATGGATTGAATTACTGTAAATATAAATACACAGTATTTGCAATGTAACAATTCGAATGAGTATGCAGGTTGCACGGTCGACTCGCAGCCGGAGGGCCGGAAGCCAAAGAGTGGTGATGGTGGCAGACTTGCGGTGTACGTCTTCGGAATGCGACGTTCATTCTCGTCTCGGCAAATCGTTCATTGCGACGATAGCGGACACCAAGGAGTTTATCGATAACGTGTATCTGATAGGTCCGACATATTCGTGGCGAAGGCAGAGCCGAGTGGCAAGTGACATAAGAGATTGAGTTGGCCATAAAGAAAATCCTGTTCTTCAGCGGAGCATACAGAGCGGCATTTACGGCGTGGTTATCAGCGGTCCAGGTGGTGGCGCTTTCAGGATCGGTCCCGGAACCAGGGAGGGCACAGTAGGCTACCATCAATATATGATGTTAGTCATTTCTTCGCACTAGGCGACTCAGTTATTAAGATCGCGATTAAGCTTGTTTTGCTTGTGTCGGGCACACTGAAGCTGATTCTGGGGATTGAATGCTTCGTTTGTTAGCAATGTATCGAGAACTGAGATTGAGAGGATGATACCCCGGCCAAGATTGACCGCTGTCGAGGGTAAGATGACGTGCTAGGCTCGAGGACGAGATGACGGTTGGGATTACGCTAATACTGGTGCCTGAATTCGCATTCCCGGGCGGGACGACGTGAGTGGCTGATTGCACAGGAGGGTCACCAGGAGTGATAGCGCCAGGACTAGATTGTTCTTCGTGAGCATTGCCCACGGAACTCCTAGTGGTCATGCGAGACATGGTGGAGGGAGTTCAACTTGTTCGAGATAGACATGCCGCGAAGTATCAGTGCTCGGCGACACTCGAGAGGAGTCGAGGGAGGGTGCATGTGCGGAAAATAGTACGTGATTATGTAATCGACGCTTGGACGTCCAGGTTGATCTACCCCGACCTCGAAGACGCAGTCCTACGGTTGGGGGTCTTTGCTGGCATCATCGATCCAGTCCACTATGTTAGTGTGGACGATTTATCAAGCGGTTTGAGATTAATCTTGGCATACCAGTCGCCTTCCGGGATCGTAATCCTGATATTCGGCTCCGAGACAGGCCCGGGAACATACTACCGCCGTCGAACATGGGTCTCATACGTGGTTAGTTGAGTCGTTGCCAGATTATGGACATGCCTGGCCAAGGTGCAAAAGACCATCACTCTGCCCCATCCTCTTTCTATTCTGACTACTGTCAACAGGGATTGAACACGTTATCGTTGATTCGTTATCCTCCCGATTTCATCCCAATTTTATGATTCGCGAATATCCTCAATATCCTCCCTCCATTCACTTCCCCGCGTCGTTGATAACACCATTTTCTCGATGATCAACGGGATCCATGCCGAGCTGCATTACGATACCAAGCTCGGTGAGCACTCCACTCGTCAGCGGTCAAGCACACGGATTCACTCACCTCACGGAATCGCGGGGACAGTAGCCGTGATGATCGGGCCCCCCGGGTTGAACGAGAGTGGCGTCTCGGTAGGCCACATAATTGGCCCCCCAGGGTTGTACGTGAGTGGCTCCGAAGCAAACGCTGGAGCGGAGAAGAGGGCGAGGGTGGAGAAGATCGTGATAACAGCACGCATGGTTAAGATAAGAGGTGAGTTCTCGTGAACGTGCGTAGATGAGTGTTGTGGGTTGTGATTGTGTCATTCCCTGACAGGTTTTATATGTTTCAGCGAGCGACTCGGTTACCATATGGAAGATACGGGATTGTACTTACCGGTACTCGTACTTCAAGATCCTCTGTTTACACGACACATTTTCATTTTTTGCGACAATCGCAAGCGTCCACCGAGAGGGGTGTATACTGCGGAGTATTGGTAACTTCAGCATATTCCGGTCAATAGACAACGTTTTGACACATGCGGTTGCCCGCAAATTGAATTTAGGTTGCGCCCGAGGTGGACGCCCAAAGTCAACTCCGAGGGTAGTGCCAGTGTTGAACGTTCATACCGGGTATCGGTGATCCACAGCATCTCAAAACCCATTTTGTGAGCGAACACCATCCAGAACGCTGTTTGTAGTCGTCTTGAAGTCTCCACTCCCCCCAGAGTCATATGCACAACAAATGGCGTGCGTCCGGGACGGTCGGATGCAAAATAAGCAGCTTACTAGAGCAAGCTGTGGTTCCCGACGGCGCGCCCTACGTTAATTGGCATCATTCGGAGTTCCCCGCCATCCCGGTACCTAGACTACCGCCCAGCCGCCTTTTCAGCGATTACCCCAAAGTCAAACATTGACTGAATACAGGTAAGTAAGCTCTAGAAATAGTTATTTACCAGATCGTTTTCATTGTCAGCGCCGTACCTGAAGACATAGATATACACTGCCCTGTACCGCGGTCAACCTCATTCTGGGGGAAATGACTGTGGGATATCTCTCTCCGCCCGACTCATCATTACTTTAGCCCAAGTGAGCAACCTAATCCAGGAATCCTTCCGAAGCCCACTCATTAGCAACTGAATCCAGCAACTGAATCCAAAAACGACATGTGGATTCATCTGCTTGGGGCGAATGGCCCGTCACCTGGTCCCATAAGGGGATGTGGCATCAAATCATTCTTATCAATTCATCCATGGTATCTATTCAGATCGCCTCGTGCTCTGCACATTATGGTGCAAAGGTTTGTTCCAGCGACTCTTGGGCCATAGGGTCGTGTGCCAAGTCGCCAGTGCAAGACCTCCCACAGATATTTTATCGCTCTTAAACTGTTGTATGTCAAACCATGCTATCATCGACGTGTCTTTTCGGAAATCGACTCTGGTTTTCTCCACATCAAGCATGCGATTCGTTGCTGCATACGGCATGTCCAATGAGGCGATTGGTTCACCGTGCGAATCTTAAGCTTCTTCAACATTGCTGAGACTGCAGCCCGTGGGTGTTATACTCGCCTGAAAGAATTTTATTGGGCCGATATTGCGAGTTTTTACATGAGGGTCATATTGTCATTCAGGATGAGGGAGAGATCAAGCTGATTTGTCTGGAACTGGGTACCATTACCCACCTTGGTGCAGAAAAAAAAAAAGTACAGTTGACTTTCTCATAATACAGAGTGACGAGGAGCTGCATTCAAGCCCTTTCCTAGTCAATTCACGTTTGTTGCTCCCGACACTATGCATGGATCATGAGAAAGACTAAGTACTCCACAGCTTCCACAACCACAACCACACTTGTTGGGCTCGGCAACATACCAACTGTGATACAGGTCTAGCATAATCAGCTGCCTTTTTTCTGCATTTTAATTCTTCTGCGAAGCAATAGGGGATCTCAAAGTTGCGAATTATGAGCACAAAGTCACTTACAAGAACTTGAGGAAGTGTGTGTGAACCTTATATAATGTATATAAATCACCCCAGGTTGAGCTCCGATGAAATCAAAGCTGATACCAAATATAATATTATAAAAAAGGGTATATTTTCTGGTGTTAAATTTGGGTAACCACATTGCAAAAGCTCAGAGCATAGTTGTCCAGTAGTACATGCTACTGTCTGCTCCTCTGGTTTGATCGGAGAACAAACCTCGAGTGGGGTTTACATTACATAATATTCATACACTCTTTCTTTCGCTAATGCTCGTAATAAATGTTCGGAGCTCAAACTTCGAACATAATATTCACAATTTCCAGTCGAGTTCACGTCGGTGGACTGGGTGCATAAGTTGAGTGGGGTTAATAGGTGTCCCAGGTTTCAGGGGCCTTTTGCCAATATTGAACGATTTTAAAGTCAACCGTTGAATCTGGTCACACATCTCGCTGCGGTGATTCAATCTTTGAACTCAGACGCGTTGGGCTGCCGCTCTGCCGATGTAGGTCCAGCAAGTACCGCCACAGGGCAACCCCTATGAATCTGCTACCGACTGCTAGGGGAAAGCGAACTGGTTCTTGCAAATACATTTTTCTTTTTTTATTGTAAATCTGCGTAGTATTGGCGTGATTAGAACGAAAGCAAATGCGTGTATACTACCTTCCTGTTTAGGGGTGCGAACCTTGACGTTTGCCGAGACGTCCGTCTCAAGTTGACTCAACCAAAACCGTTGCGTTTATCACACCCTACACTGTCCGTGCGTACAGTCTCTATCCCGCACGGGTCGACAATTCCAATCCAACTGGACGACCTGTTGGGCTCCGCCTCTGGCACACTGCGTTAATTTTGATGCCGCAACTGACAGGCAGCCACCCGTCTAAACTTAGCGCTGACGCGCCAGCGTCTGAAGCGTCTCGGGATACACCTGGACAACTTCCAGACGACATTTACAATGCGACGTTACCACGATGGAGAGCGGCGATTCGCGCTCATCTTGTCGGAGCCGTCGCTCGTGAGAGTGTCGTGATAGGGCGCCTACAGGTACGTGGTCGCATGGGTGGCAAAAGGTTTGGCTGACTTGGTTCTCTTGGTCCTGATAGGCGCGTATTCGCAGTCCTTGGTTGAACAGCTATTTTCTCTACAGCTCTGCGCTTGGAACGCACACGTTCTTCATGATCGCACTCCCTATTTTGTTCTTCTTTGGATTTCCAGAGGTTGGACGAGGGTGAGTACTGTGTTTCGGTACATGATGTCATGCGTTGAAGTGACTTGGATGCTTTTCCAGTCTTGTAGTTGTTTTGGCGTCTGGTGTCTACTTCTCTTCGTTTATCAAAGACCTCGTCTGTTCACCTCGCCCCTTTGCACCTCCTGTAAACCGTCTAAGTACGTGACTCTTTCATTGTCCGTCATTGCTTATCGGTTAATTCGTTGAATAGCTATTGGCACGCATCACCTCGAATACGGTTTCCCATCAACACATTCAACTAATAGTGTGTCCATGGCGCTCTTCATCTTTGGTCAAGTTCACTCGGCCTACTCTGATTTTTCGGCTATATCCAGTACGACTTACTGGATTTCGTGCGGGATATTGGCGTTATATGCCGTCTCGATTGTCTTTGGCAGGATTTACACAGGCATGCACTCCTTCACTGACTGTGGTGTAGGCGTGGCGCTTGGAGCCACTATCTGGGCAGTTTACGCGATGACTGGCGACACGTTCGAGCATTGGTTGGAGAGCGGATCATGGATCGGTAAAGCGCCATGTTCTCGTATCACGTTTCTATTTGACAAACAATGTTCTCGACATGTGTTTAGTTCCTTTTGTGCTTGTGCCGTTGTGCCTGTTGCTGGTACATTATCATCCGCAACCGGTGGATGACTGTCCCTGTTTCGAAGACGCAATTGCGTTCGTGTCTGTTGTTCTGGGCGTTTGTTTAGCGCGATGGCATTGTGTTTATTCTGGCCTGGACGGCTTCTTTGACACGGTTATGCCTGGAGGCCAAGGAAATATATGGACATGGGATGAAAGCATGCAGTGGTGGAGCCTGGCAGGGGCTAAGGTTTGCTTCGGTGCGTCCCGCATTTTCGCAACAAAATCAAATACGATGACAATGACAATAAAAAATCTAGGAATCCTGATGATATTCATTTGGCGACTTCTCGCGAAATCGTTTCTACATGCGGTTCTACCACCCGTCTTTCGCGCCTTGGCACCCCACTTTGATCTCCCACACCGACGTTTCTACACGCCTGCGACAGATTATGGTCGTTTACCCCTGGAGAACGGTCTTCGTCCTATCCCGAGTGTGATCGATCTTCCTGGCGCGTTTGAAGTAAGTGGCGTGAATGGATCGGAGCAATCGAGGCATGCGATCAAGCGACGAGGGTTGAACGTGAATGCGGGCCATGAAAAAATGCACGGCGGAACGGGGGCAGGCTCAAGTTTGGAGAATGGGAAACCTTTGGATATGGACAAGATGGGCGTGGTGGCGATGGAGGTAATGAAGCATTATGATGCCGATGGTGGGCTTTTGCCTTTTTTTTTTCTTTTTCTTATTTTTCTTTGCGTCGGGGATACGCTAACGTGCTGGCCTTGATGTAGTGCTCACCAAGGTTGTCGTCTACGCTGGGATTGGGTTTATCAGTTGTGAGGGGATGCCGTTGTTTTTCTCTCTGATAGGATGGGGTATCAAAGCATGGTAAAGCGTGTGCAAGGGGTCGCCACATTATCGAATCTTCGCCCGTTCGGGTGTCGGCCAACGTTTTCCGGACCGTCATGTTTGGTGTGATGCGTCGTCGCAAGTGTCCGCTCGTCGAGGTTTTTTGTTTTTGCAAGAAGAAAAACAAGGTTTCGATTTGTTTCTTTTTGCTTGAGGTTTAGAACCACCTTGGGATACCCCCCCCTCATGGGTCGAATTATTGTGATATAATGTATCTAATGTCGTCACAAATGCGTAACTTGAGAGGTAGACAGCCAATGCAATCGCATTGTGAGTTCTTTCTACCGTACTAGACGATCGAGCGTCCAAGTCGCCACGTTTTCCGAGGCGAGATTCTGGAAGTTCATTCTACGCGTCCACATGACCACGAACTGGATGTACGGGCCGGGAATAAGAACTGGATCGAATTCATTCCCATGCATGTTCCGTCATCTGGCTAGATTTTCACGTCGGGTGTGGTGTGACTAGGTATCGCTACATACATGGCCCTGCCAGTGCCTCACGCCTGGCGTCTGCTTTACTCAACAGATGGTGAACAACACTAATGGCGTGATGGAGGGAAAGAAAGAAAGAAAGAAAGAAAGAAAGAAAGAAATGTGGGTGTGAAAACGTGAGTGATGCCTGGAACCTGGCCTCGAGGACGGTGTCTCGTATACTGAGGGGGACGTACCGGAATTGGGAATTATCATGATCATCTTGATGAGACAGTCGAAGACAAGAAATGGGGGTGCGAGAGACGTATGTATGGTTTTACAAAAGACTATCACATTCATGGCGAAAACAGAGGACGAGAAAAAGAGCGGTTAGAGGGAAAACAACATTGGTAAAAGCCCAGACCAGAAGAAAAACAAAAAGGGGTATCTCGCATCAGCGAATAGACGAGCAAATGAGAATGCGCATAAAAAAAGCCAATCACAGCATCCCCATTCCCACAGGAACCGAGTGTCCCGCGGGGTGGGAAATCAATATTCGATGCTCACCCGCTATCGCTTCGCGGTCATCGGTAGAGAGCTCGTGTCTGTGTTCACAGTCACGGCGGGAAGAACAGACCCGTCGCTTGTACTGGCGAACATGAGACTCGAAACGTTCGTCCCCGTGGGCACTGTGTCAGTCGTCGACGTGAGCAGAGTACCTCCGGAGAAGTTGAGGTCGACGGTGGTGAGACCGTTCGAAGGCCCGGAGTCTTTGCCAGAGAGACCCGCAGTGAGGTCTCTACCGTTTCTAATCACCCGGTAGAGGAAGGTGACGATGACGAGAAGATTGCAGACGATAAGAGAGACTGCACTCTATTTATTTGAGTCATTTGTCATGGCACAGATCGAGGAAACGGGATCAATGCAAGAACGAGAAGAAAGAGGTGTGCGTACCTCCATGGATGCCGTGAACCCTCCGGTGAAGATGACCGGGGGGATGAGGTACGCAGTATGTGCGACACTGATGGCGCTAACCAAGATGCTGGTCGAGAAAACTGAAAGGACCATGATTCTCTGGTTTGAAGGTAACTTCACATGCCATAGCAAACGAAGCGGGAGAGCCACGAGGATGGCGTCTGATAATGCATCGGCTGAATAGCAGGGTGAACAAGCGAGGAATACTGGGTGGGGGCGTGGATAGACGTACTGCAGACTTCTGATAGCGCGATCCAAGTTGGCATCGGACACCGTATGACAAGGGAGTCGTACCAAGTTGTGTTCATGGAGCATACGACCGTCTTGCAAGTGAAAACGTATGCCCACATATAGGCGAACAATCCACCGGCACCAAAAGTTACCATACGGACACTCCGAGTTGGTGGAACGATACGGAGCACCGAGAACACGATGGATATACGGGCGAACCATATTGAGCATGTGAAGAAGAGGATGTTCAACCAGATGGATATTATGTGAACGCTGCGTGACTGAGCGGGGGTGGCTGAGCACGGAAAACAAGTTAAATGAGATAGCTCAGCACAGGAAAAATGCTCACGCAAAGCCTCTATGTTTATGTATGGGTTGTCGAGTGGTGCGGTGAGTGTCCACATCGCCGCCATACATACGGCATCACAGAGAAGTGCGAGAGCTGCGCAGAAATCATCCCACCAGAGCCGTCGGATATGATATCGAAACCAGAGTCGAAATGAGGTCAGAATCAGAGCTAACGCATGAAAGACAGTAACCAAGACTTGAGAGTGTATTTGATTGGTAACTCACGTGGTATGCAATCAAATTGAAAACTCACTCAAGAGAGCAGATATCACCTCCGGTGACGGTGCCTTGTTATCAGACATTTTGCTGTAGCTCAGCGAATGCTTGACCTCTTGAATGGGTCGGGGGAAATGGCTGTCTGGCCTGAAAGCTGGGTTTCTTAGGAACGTTTTTGATTGCCAACCTGCAGTGGTGTGTAACATATGATAGAAGGGCCCTGGGAGAGTTCCAGGGACGGGTCTATGTGGCACATCGAGAACAGCCCTGCAGTCCCCAGCACAGGGTCTGTGGGTGAGCTAACGAAAGAAAAACCAAACGTGGTCAAGTGGGATGGTAACCTAGGGATGCGGGGACGATTCCGAGTAGTAAAGCGTGCGTCGATATGCCAACAGGTGAAAGATCTACTCTATTTCGGCTTCGACTCGGGCGGGCTGCTGGTCAGGGCCTCATTTGTCAAGACAAAATCTTCATCCGCCTCGAAACAGCACTAGGCCCCTGACTTTAATTCCGCCGGCGCCTGATCTGGACTTGCTGAACGTATGGTACGAGTACCCAATCTACCTCATTATCTTTGACACCGTGACCGCCGTGAGTTCGCAATTGGTGTGTTCAGGTTCGAAATGGTCCAATAGGCGCACAATCACAGTCCTGATGAACAGGTTCGGAAGAATTGGAATCAGATCCATTTCTGAAATGGAAGCTTGCATGGATATCTTACCTTCCACGCAACTCAACGAACCTGACATTGAACCAACCTTCAATGAATGCGAGACTCGTCCTGAGGGTTGCTGCCAGCACAAACTTTAACTTTGGCAAGTATTGGCTTTGGGGGTAATACTGTACGTTTCACAGCGGTGCGCTGATTGGCTCCCTGAAATGTCCACGTTACGCTTTACCCACGTCCCGTCGTTCAGTCGTATGCCGTGTGCTCCCGTCTGTGTCATGCACCAACCTATAGCGAGCAAGCAGAACGGAGAGGATGGTTGTGCCACAGGGTCGAGCCGCTCGAACCTGCTAATAATTTCTTTCTGAGCATAATGCGACGGTGGTGACTCCGGGTATCTCCTATTATTGCAATTGGGTTGCGGACACCTCAATGTTTGAGTGGGAACGGATACCTTTTTCAGTTCGTGTGCCAAGAGTCATCGTGACGTACCTTTGTGGAGAGACCGTCTCCGTGATTGACTGCATACCAAATCCCCTTGATCTTCAGCGAATGCGATTCCCTGGGACGTTCCAACTCAAGCCAATAGTACCCTTACCTCTGGACCAAGTTGGGTTGCGGCTCGATATTAGTGTCGATCTCGCCTGGGGCTGTCCGACTATTCTGAGGGTAGACCTCCTACAGACAAGTTGACGTCGTGTGCAACTTTGAGATCTCGAACTTGTGGATTGTCGATCTGTGAACATAGGATTAGGAGTCGGAGTAGCGTCATGAATATGAGTCGCGCGGCGAGCTTGGATGTAGACCATCGTCGAGGTTTTTCGAGATAGGTTGGTAGTGCTGGTGATATCTGATTCTCAAGTTGCTGTGTTTGTGACAAGCTGTGGTCAAATTGGTGTCGGTCTTGTCTCCTACCATAAGGACCGCCCAACTCGTCGTCAACGTTCCTCACGATGTCGAGCCCACCGTCGCAGTCTCTGCACGCTTCCATGCACGCACCAAAGCCAGAGCGTCCAGTGGCTGCCGTACGACCACCATCTCTCAACCAGCTTGCCGCGCGTATCAACCTCAACTCTACCAGCACAACCGCATCAGCAACCAGCTCGCCCGCCCGCCCACGTCTAGTCGCCTCCATCCTTCGGACTGGCTCACAGACGTCTCTGTCAACTACTTCCACCAACGACTCCATCGCTGTCAATGCGCCGTCCACTCGCTCAACGTCCCCGGCACTGACAGCTTCGGCCATCGCCACGCCTCCCAAGTCCACTACGCCTTCCATTCCGGAGGACGCCCTACTGGATACCGAACCTCTCGTCCAAGAAAGCTTGAACGAGCTTAATCAAGAAACCGGCTCCGTTACGAAGCCTCCCGAGAAGAAGGTCAAAGGGTACAAGAACATCCCAAGTCTCGATGCTATCACCGCCCGCCTAGCCAAGGCGAGATCGCTTAGTATCGACGGATCAGCACGCCCACCAGATGCAGAGATGATCGAGGATCCGAAGACGCCCGGTGCAGTTATGAAGGCACCGGAGCATCCCCTCCAGTTTACTTGGTGAGTGAACATGCTTAGGTCAGGGACGGCCGTTCCATATCCATATCTTTGTCATATTCATAGGACAATCTACCACGACACCAAATCCAAGGCTCCCTATGTACCCGCCAAAGGCGCCGCTGAGGAGAGCGTTCCTTTTACTGCTGTTCCCGAGTCCGAGGATTACGAGGCGGGACTGACCGTCATTGGTGAATTCGACACTGTTGAATCATTTTGCCGCTATTTCAACTGGCTCAAGCCACCGTCGAAGCTCGAGCGGAACTCGAACTATCATATCTTCAAGTCCGGGATCAAGCCCATGTGGGAAGATGCCGCGAATGCGCAAGGTGGAAAGTGGGTTCTTACGATGAAGAACAACCCAGCCTTGCTGGATCGGTGTTGGGCTTGGCTGGCGATGGCGCTCGTAGGGGAGGAACTGGAGGAGGGTGATGAAATTTGCGGGGCAGTCGTGAGCCTGAGAAGCAAGGTAGATCGTATTCAGTTGTGGACACGGAGCAAAGACGACGTGGAGCGACTGAACGGCATCGGGAAGAAGCTTGTCAAATTGCTGGATGTCTCCGAGGCTGACAGCATTGGGCTCGAGTTCCAGGTTCGTCCCTTGGCTCTCCGCCAGGTACAACCATTGATCGATGCCATATTTTGATGTTTCCAGTACAATACAGAGGATCGGCCCTTGCCGAACAAGTTCCTGTCCATCCAAGCGATGCCATCTACATCCTATCGGTCGACATTTGGCGCGTCGGCCACTCATAGCCACAAGGGTTCCTTTGGAAACGTTACCAGTCCCACCAGTGAGGCTGGGACACCCGCAAGCACTGCGAGCGGTGGCGCCTTCGCAAGTTTTGGGATCGGCAACATTGGCGGGACTGGATGGAGAACTAAACGAACATGAAGCATGGCATAGCAGTGTTTTGGAGAGGAGTAGGCCCCGTTGCGAGAAGTATGGAAAGTTACTGTATGCACTTCGTTCTGCAATACCTCACTGTTCGCATTCATCAATCAACTTGAAGCAATGGAAAATATTGCACGTAAATTATTTTGGTGGTGTTCTCACCTGATTACTCCGGAAGTAATCAGGTGAGAACACCACGGTTCCCATGGCCAGAAAATCCCCCCGTTTACTTGGTGTGTGAACACCACTGTCGAATAAGATTACCGTTGCTGAGCGGAACTAAGACTATGTATCACATCCTTACGTTTGGGGTCAAGATGATGCCGTGAATGTACAAGGTGGAAAGAGGGTCCTTGCAATGAAGAATAATCCAAGAGGTTGTTTGGGCTCGTCGGCGAGGAGATGGAGGAGGTCCGTGACGAGATTTGTCGGGCAGTCGTGAGCCTGAGAAATCACCAGGGGACACGCTATCCAATCATGGACGAGTTATTTGTCAAGCCGCTGGATGTGTACGTTCTAGATCCATCGCTCGACTGGCATCAGTCATGGTACTGTACCCACAAACAGAAGCTTTGAAACGTTACCATCCTTACCGGTGCCGGTGAGACTAGGACACCCACGAGTACCATCGCGGTGATTAATCAACTCTGATATTGTCCCTTAGAGTCTGACATTGTCTATCCTTTCAAGAAATTTATTACGAGCTGTGTCACAAATTTTTCTTGGTGCTTCTCACCCATTCCCTCCCACAGACCCACCTTCTCACATCCTACGCCCTGTCCCCATGGATATATTGAAAAATTTCAACCAGATGTATAGTAAGTCGGGCCTTGAAATGAATCTTATTCGTTAATTATATGGCGACGCCTGGTATGTTTGCCCAGGCGAGCATCATTCCGCGCGACGCTATCTTTGTGGAACCAAACTTTTGACCCCTCGAGCTCAAAACCAACTTTCCGATGTCTGAATCTCTCGGTGATAAAATCCAGCTCGTGTGGGCGCCGGGGTTAGTTGGTAAGCTTCACCTAAGTTGCATTGTATATCATCCGTGGCTAACGGTTGGGGTAGGATTCATGGTGTCAATGGTGTAAGTACCTGCCAAGCATCGGTCAAGTCGTTTCAATGATACGGTAAAATTGACGGACATGACTGGAATTATTAGGTTATCCGGGTGTACATTTGGACAGTCCGTGTTTTACTATTCGAGTTTTCCTCAAGACCTCAGGTCATTGAAGGCCTTGGTGGGTAGTCTCGTTTGTATCGTACGGGCCAATCTGAACATAGGTGGCTGCTAGGTGACATTCCTTCTGTATGTTCACGTCGACGTTGGTGATTGAGACAGATTCTCACTCCATCTGATGGAATATTCTAGGGTGGTGGATGCTCTGCATACGATTCTCACTGTCAGAATTCATTGGGAGCTCTCTGTGCTGTGCCATGGCACGCGTACCCCATTCTGTCCTCCAAAACTCCCGTGGTGAGTGTAGCTTTGGTGGATTCGTGGACTTATAGGCTGACTGGTTGTGGACGGGAATACTCGCGTAGGGACATGGTGGTACGTAGATCCAGTCGAATCTTGTCGAGGTGTCCCAACAAAATGATTTTACCAGGCAGCCATGTTCATCAGTGTAAGTCTTTGTTGCATCCCGAGCCTACGTCGGGGCCGCTGACCCGGACATTACAAGTATATCATGATTTCCGTGGTCCAATGGTGAGTTTACACGTTGGTTCTCGACATAATCAGCTCACACGATTAGCTTTTATGCTCATAGAGTTTGGATAAGTGAGTTCGGACATTTTTCTTTCCCTGATAGATGTTTTCTAACAGAAGGAACTGGCATTAGTCAGTAGACGAAATGTGTTCCTGACAATTTTGATCGTGAGGAATATGGTCGCTGTATTTGTGCGACATTTTACTGATGGAGGCGGCATAGATGGGGACAACGTTGACGCAATTCGGTATGTGGTTTCAGTGCGGTTGGGATAAATGAAACTAATTTTCCCACTCTTAGCGCTCGGACTGCGTGCGTACTGTCCAGCTTCCTCAAAATTGTATGACATTACTGAGTCGCTCGCCCACTTCAAAAGTTTACTCATACGTAGCGTATGTATATTCTGTCCTACGTCTATCTCGATGAGCTGAGAAATCGGCTCAGCCTCGTTACCCGTAGCGAAAAGTTCATCAGTACTACCCCAGTACGTCCGTTTATCGTTTACTCACCGAGTCATCCTCTAATCTTCTCTCCTTAACATCTCAGTGGTCTCCACGGTCTGCGCTTTTGGGAGCCATCTGTGACGTCTTGATAACGGGGTCCGTGTTTTTCTACCTTCGGGAAGGCCGTCGAGAGATTCGGAGGTACATCGCGTATTATATTTTCGATGAACTTGTGCAGCGTAATTGATGGGCTACTTATGAACGTCAGGTCACGAAACTATCTTCGACACTTGATGATCGTGTTTATCAACATGGGGCTCCTGACATGGTGAGCGAGTAATGCCTGATGTCCAATGTGACTTATCCTGTATCATTCCGCCTCACAGTCTCATTTCGATTGGGTGGTGTCTGATGGTATGTCGAGCATTCCTCATCGTTGTCAGAGCACAAAGATAATGGGCATGGACACAGTTCGTCATACAAGGCGGGGGTTATTTTGTTGCATTGCCTACAACCTTTATATGCAAAGGTGAGTCTTTCCGCCTTGTGGATGTTTTTGGCTCACACCGTGTTGGCCGCTTAGCGTATGCCAACTCCATGATGGCGGTGTAAGTAGTTTCGCCATGTGCTCCGCTTCCGGGCTGATACAAACTTTCGAGGCTAGGTTGAATGCGCGAAGATCAGTACGAGAGCGAGAACAGGATCTGATAGTAAATGGCCATAATCTTGCTACTATTGATATCAAGTAGGCTTCGAATACTGTTTGGATTAACACAAATGATCTCTAGGGACTGCCCTGGTGTTGATATATCTGACCATGCTTGTAATTCGGGGGGCATCATGTCTGCGTTTATGGCAATGTCCAGCTTCTTCTCGTCACGGACTAGAACTGAATATATATTTGGCCTCGCGAGCACAAGATTGACCTTCTGAGGAGTGAATTTCAGCTCGAGTGAACATCATGTCCTCCCTTCTGAGCTGATACACGTGTTCTGTCATTTTCGGATTGCCTCAAATTTATCCTGCTAATTTACCCTGCTGGATTCCGACCTCAAATTCACTCCATGATGCTATTATAGTGTAAATTAACCATACACTCGTCCGAGAGCAGGCTGAATATTTGCACGAAGGCTGTATACGAGACAAGTGGGTACACTCTTGCCGCCATCGATATGAATCAGAGTTTAGGTTTAGAATGATCGTCCTGTCAATGGTGCAGTGTGTCTGATCGTTCTTGTGATACTTGGGCGTATCGCTGGCACGCGGTGATTAATCACTTGAACATTGGGACGGAGTACATAAATTTTGCTTGGTGTTCGAGTCACCCAATTACTCCGCCAGGTTATCCGCTCGCTTGATCATTTGCCTAGGCGTCATTCTGTGATCTCGGACTCTCAACTATCCGATGTCTTCAATGTTTGCAATTATGCCCCAGACGGGGCCGGCATTGTGTGGTAAGCTTGACTCAAGTCTCAACGTATACCAAGCTAACGATTAGTAGGATTCATGGTGTCACTGATGTAAGTATAAAACAAATTCCACCTGCCAAGCATCGGACAAGTCGTTTCAACGATACGGTGGAGTTAACGGACATGACTACGAACGTGAAACTGGCTTGTTGACGATGTCAGATGGGTCAGTGAGATAGGATGGGGGCTGATTGGAACCGGAATTACTAGGTTATCCGGATGTGCTCTTGGGCAATCGATGTTTTACTTTTCGAGTTTTCCTCAAGACCTTAAGTCATTGAAGACCTTGGTGCGTAGTTTCATTTGTATCGTACGGGCCATTCTGAATATACGTGGCTGCTAGCTGTCATTCACTCTGTATGTTCGCGTCGACGTTGGTGATTGATAACAGATTCTCACTCCGTCTGATGAGATACTCTAGAGTGATGGATGCTCTGCATGCAATCTTAAATATGAGGATTCATTGGAGGCTCCTTGTACTGTGTCATGGCATGAATATCTTAACCTGTCCTCCGCAACTCCCATGGTGAGTGTAGGTTTGGGTGGATTTGTGGATCAAGTCTGATCAGTTGTGGATGGGAATGCTCGTGTAGGGAATTGTTGGTACGTAGATCAAGTTGAACCTTGTCGAGGTATCCAAACCAAATGGTTTTACCAGGCAGCCAT
>JBBPNO010000608.1:0-18770 GCA_038090915.1 Boletus eberwhitei
CATTGTATTTCTCTTTCTTCAATTCAAAAAGTATATTATATTTGACAAACATTAACATTTTCCATCAAGCATCTTCTACCTGCCCATTCAAACCTCTCACCTGAACCTTCAGATTGACAATTCTTGTCATCTGAAATTTCTTCTCCTTATCCTTAACAGCCCACTTCTTCTCCAAGCACATAATACGCTCACTCAACTCGTTAAGGAGTTGCCTCATTTCATCAGCATTGTCCTGTGGAGGGGACTTGCTGGACCTGGCCACTTTTCCTCTTGTTTGGTTAAGTAAAAAAACACCTGTTCAAATAATCACCTTAAAAAAAAAAAAAAAAAAAAAAAAAAAAACATGGTCCAACTCACCTCCAATATTACAATGGGATTTTGCTGACACACATGCATGACATGCATGTTTCTCATTCTGGCTGCCTGACACATCACTGTTGAGAGGCCATACACATTCAGAGCCATGGTGCTGGCATGAATCGCAGATCTACAGGCAATGTAGCCCACTATAGAACAATATGAACATGATGGCTCACTTTGGATGTTTTCAGGTGTTCCGATTCTTCTGGCCAAAGTGGCACAACCACTTTGTCCTGTTCCTTCACCTTTGTGGAAGGGTCAGCCTAAACATTGTCTTTTTTTTCACTCTCAACGAACTCTTTTGATTTGAATTTCTTCTTTTTCTTTGGCAGTGGTGCTATGTCTTCGGCCTCTATTGCATGTCTTTTGCCCTTCAGATCTCGCACTCTTCCGGGAGCCCCGGTATCTCCTATGTTAGAAAGCTGATTGGCCATCTTAGTCTCAGGCACTGTCATAACCATCAATATACTCCATCTCCACCTACTTCCAAAAGTACAAGCTCACATGTGGAACCTGCAGTACAATTGCCTATTTCTAGTGCATGCATTATCTGGGTGGAGGTTTCTACATGCTCTACAAGAGCATGAATGCTGAGAGGTATGATTAGGTTGAGCATACTTACCATTTTGAGTAGGAACAGGTTCATGGAGAAGATTTGGGGTATCAAATATCCTGAGTGTGACTGGGGAATGACAGATGTAAGTTGCAGCTACAGAACATGAAAGTGAAATGAGGAACTCACCAGATGGTGGCAGTGTGTGCCACCAGAAATTGTCTTCCTTGAAATCAAGGAGCACATTGGGAGGTACATCCAAATAGCTGGGATCAGTGATCATCGGATCATTAGAATGCACATTCTCAAAGCAGAGGGTGTCCATGGACATGTTACTGGAATAATGATTGAGCAGCATCCGGTTGAGGCTACCCAGAAGCCTGGTTTGTGGTGAGATTGTGGTGGCTTTAGGGAGGCTTGTCTGAAGAATTGAAGGACAAGTTTGATTTTGATTTTGAGATCAGCACAAATTATTTGCTTACCAGCTCATCATTCAAATTATCACGCATCCAGAATGCCCAAGCTTCCTTTGATCCAACGATACGAGGGATGAGTTGAAGCACTGCCTATACATGGACGGTAGTGAGTTGGACATTGTTATTGATGTCATGAAATGGGTCCATTGTCATAGAGCTGAGGTTTTTGTCAAATGGATAAGAAAAAGAAATGATTCAAGCAAAGATGTGAGTTGGAAAGGTGAGGTCCACAACTTTTATGTAAGCAGTTGGTAATGAGAAACCTCAAGTGAACAAGATTACATAACACAGTGTGCTTAACTGTCCATCTACCTTTCTGGATGTAGTCTATTCTGCATCGTCCATCTTCCTGGTTCCATTGTACCACTCTTTATCTACTGTTCACCAACTCTTACAAAATCAGGTCACTGATGCAACACAAGGCACATTGGATTGGTGTCTTGAGTGGGTTAGGAAGCTGTATGGGAACTAGCACATGTCAGAGGTGATGATGTAAGCCTTTGGATAGTCAGAATGTATCTGAAATACATGGGGTAAGGTGGGAATTGAACGGCCTGTATAGTATGTAGGAGATACGCTACTGGAATATACATACATATGTTAGATATTGTTTAAATGCAAAGATTGACAAAGTCCCAAGCTCTACCTGATGTCCAACATTCCGAATGGATTCTGAGGAAAAATGAACCTGAGGTTGGGTCTTTGGGTTCTTTCAAGTGATGGATAGCATCAGAACACTCCAGAATAGTAGTTCAGAGATAGCAACTAAGTAGGATAATGCGGGAACAGGTATAAATGAGTGGGAAGATAGTGTTCAGGCTATGTAGATAGCATCAGAACATCCTGGAATAGTAGTTCCAAGATAGCAACTATCGTTCCAAGCCGGAACCCTCAGTGGAACACCATCTTGCAAGCTCTCACACTATCCTTCCTTCATGGTCCTTTTGATTCTCTTTTAACACATTCGACATCCCCGTCCTGTGAAAGGCAAGTAAGTCTTAAATCCTGCATCCCACCTAATCCATTCCATGTCTTCTGGGAATCCGACTGACGAACTTATGAACCGCAACTGATCTTGCATGTAAGTTCCATGTCCATTCTTGAATCATAGAGACACCTACCTTGTCTTTAACATCTTTTTCCACCATCCCCCTTGATCCCCCTGTGGTCACACATCTCCTTTCTGTAGTAAAGATCAGCCCACCTTAGCATAGATACATATCCTTGGTACTTACTATCTCTTGCATGCTCATCCTCCCATCCATCTTCTATCTTTCTTTTTGTAATTATAGCAAGAGCTCAGATGAGTTTAAATTCACCCCGAATAGAATGTCATACATACTTGGCTGACATGATCTCTCACCATCTGCAGCCCTGAAGCTGGAAGCCACCCTCATCACCTTCATCTTTCTTCCATCAAATGTTTCCCAAAAGCATGAGAGCAGATCCTGCATGCTACTGAATCCACACATGTCTCTCCCCTTCTTCCAAAACAGTATGCCCATTCTACTAAAGAAGACTGTCGATGCATTCCTGTTTGAATGCAAAATCAGGCCTTCCACATCTTCCACTGTCACACTCCTCCAACCACTCATGTGATACACCCCAAATATCACCTTAGAGTAGTTGTAGAGGAAGTTGCCAAGCTCAGGACTTGGTGGCAATGTACCACCATTTGATATGTGTGGCATCACCGGTATCTCATCCATGTTGGGGATGTCAATGAAATACACAACTCCACTGTCTTGAACGACTTCCTTCAGAATGTATTCCATGTCTTCTGTTGTGAATGAAAAAAAAAATCATCCACCACTCTTCATTCTGCTGCCTAAACCCCTCACATGTGCCCACCCAAAAATCAATCTTTCGGAGAGCAAGTCATTGAGCATGAGTGGCCTTACTTCTCATAGCTCAGCTATCTCTTTCAGCAAAGAGTGATTGAGGTATTGGTATTCATAAATAGTTTACAGTGAATACCATAATAAATTGATCTTAATCACATGTGACTCCCTGAGATCTTTGGGTATGTAAGATGTCACAACTTACCCTGTGCTTCACTGAGCACTCCAACTATCACTCAAAAGTGTCCAAATTCAATGAAATATCATATCAAATAAATCACTTTACACAGAAACTGACTCTTGACTGGTCAGCTTCGTCCTCCTCCAAGTCTAGTACTCTCTGACTATCTCTGATCAAAACTTCCAAATCATTCCTATTCCAATCACTTCCGAGTTCCACTTCCCAGAACTGCTTCTAGAGTTTTCTCTTTTCCTTTCCCTTTCAGGAGCTCAGACGTGTCGGAAGATTTATAGAGTTTTTGATTAATCTTTTTGAAACTTCTGGCCTTTCTCGGTTAATCATTACTTTCATTTACTACACTTTCATAATCACTGTTCCACAATATTTGATAGGACATAGTCTGAGTTTTATCCTTTGTCTTAAAATCCATCCTGCTAATCTTGCATCACTGCAATCAGAACCATGTTCATGTGAAACCTCCTGACAATGAATTCATTTGATCTTATACATGAAATCTATACCCACCCTCAAAAGACCCAGTTGCTCCTCCAGCTGTCTGTCAGCCTTACTCAATGCATCTACCCTTCACACATGGAACTCTACCAGCTTGAAGCCTGCTCCGCTCATCACCATCTTTATTGCTAATTCCAACAGAGAAATCGCATCTGTCAACTCTAAACACCCACTTGCAATCTTGGACATGTATCCGATGTGAAACATCATTATCGCGTGGCAGGCAATCATGAGGTCATTGTCTCTGCCAATATTTACTTCTTGCCCATCTGACCTTGAGATGTGGTCTATGCACGTCAAGAATGGATACTGAGGACAGTCTTTTCTCTTTCATGGATATTCTACAAAATCACTCTATCTGGTCCATCCATCTCGTCATTCTTGTGGGAGGGCAGTGTTGGATGGTCAGTATCTGGCTGGCTGTACCCTGACACTGTGGCCTAAATAAAAAGAAAAATAGAACACAGGTCAAGATTGAGTGAAGATATTGATATTGGAGATTTTTACTCACTTTTGGTCCTGCAGAGCTATGGTAAGCAAGCCCAGTCTCTGGAGGAACTACTGGCCTCGAGGGGGATGGGTGGGGAGGCCCAGTCTCTGGAGGAACTACTGACCTTGAGGAGGATGAGATGCTAGAGTGGGATGGCATTGTTGGATCACCATCACTACCATCATCACCATCTGACCAGTCAGACTTGGCATCAGGGTCGAATTCCGAGCAAAGATCCCACTCATTGAAGAAAGGGTCATATTGCCATTGTGCACCATAATAGTCAGACCACCTGTCGATGTAGTTCTGGAAGCCCACCGGTGAACGAATCCAGAATCCATCTATATCCTTCCAACAGAAGACTCTGGCGCCTTTTCATCCTAGAGCCTTGCCTGACTTGGCTTTCTTGGTGTGTGTCTCATGAGCATTTTTTGCGCCAGAAGACTCCTTTTGCATGATAAACTGATGACATTCTGACCACCAAAAAAAGAACTCATTCCATGTTTCTCCGTGTTTCTGGTCACACCCAGTGATGAATTGTGGGGCTTGACAGTTAGAGCCAGCAGAAAAAGTCGATTGACCAGATTGAGAGACAAAAGATGTATTCATTTTTTCTATAAGTGATTAGTGCATGACATTAAAGATGAGGTGACTGGGACTCACTGATCAGGAGTATTGTAGCAGGGAGGACTAGATGGGTGGAAAGGGAGTGGCACTTGTTGGTCAATGCCTCAAGAAGGAAACCAGAACATAGTTATGTAGCACAGGTGGTCTGACACGATTGCATTGTCCACCAACTCCTGCAGTCCACATGCATTTACATTGTCCACCAACTCCCACAGTCCATGTGCATTTTCACCTTCTATCATCTCCTACAGTACCAGCTGACATAATACAAGGCACATAACAGGAAGCTGGTTGAAAACTAGGAGATGAAATTCCGGAAGTGACTGGTATGCTGTTGGACTGCCTGTGTATGGAGACAAATTGAGGCTACATGGTGTAAGGTGGAAACAATGGACTGTACAATGTGGATATGTACTGGAACCACGCATACATAAATTTAACATTTGAATGCAAGGATGAAATGTCAAGATTGATGATATCACAAGCTATAACTTACCTTAAAATGATGTCAGCATCGCTGATGTTCCGAGTGAGTTCTGAAATATACAGCATTGGGTCTGTGAAGTTCATGGATGACGCTCGGCTTAATTAGTTACCAAATTTATAAGAGGGCAAGAGTTGCCCAAGACTCAGCCGCTGCCTCAGAGGGTGGAAATAATTAGATCATTTATCTATAAAAGGGCAGGATTTGCCCAAGACTAGATACATTAGCTATAAGTAAATAATAAGTGAAAAATCACTCACCTCAGCTGCTGCCTAAAAGGGTGGAAATGACTGAGGTGTGTGTCAGTGAATAGAGACTATATATCCTATGGGCGAAGGTGTACTCATATTATGTTATATGTAAATGGGTCCGCAGGAAGTGCGTAAATATGCTATAAGTGTCGGCTAAGAAATAATGAAAAGTCTGAGTGTAATAAAAGCTCATTCCAGGTCGGAATAAGCGCAGGAACATTGGAAACAGTTCCGGAGCAGTTCTGAGATGATAGTCTTGGAACTTGCAAAAGGGCGCAGCAAAACTCCACAAGTAGCTTCAGAACCAGTGGTTCCAGGATGTGATTTCCGGGCTTGGAAGTGCTGGAGCCAGAATGGTTTGGGACTTGATTATGGGTGAATCCAGTCAATTAGGGTTCCTCTCCATGAAAGGAAGTAATGAATGACATAAAAGGTGGTGATAGACCTCAAGCAGATGGTGCTTGGGTTCTTCCGAGCCATCCTGCTCTGGAACCCAGAACCACCGGAATATCTGAAGTGCACCACATTCATCCACTATCAACAGACACAGCTCCACAACATATATTATCACTCATAGTTAGCATATTGTTTGTTTTTTCGCTTGATTCTTCTCACCTCTCAATAAACCTCCCCCATCCAGCTCACATGTCTGGAACCACCGGAACATCTTTAGCAAACACATAGCTTTATCATATCTTTTATCACTTATAGTTAGCTTATAAATACACCATTTCACTCATCCTTCACTTCTCACCATACACACACACCAGCTTTCACCATGTACTCTAACCCGGGGCTGTGTGATCAGATCGGCATCACACATCACTCAACCCTTTTTAATGTTGACTACCCCATTCAATCCTTTACACCACAGCTCTTGACCTTCCACTTTTACAGCCACTCCATCACCATCTCTGCCCCCTCAATGCAATTAGGTGGCAAAAAGTTCACAGAGGCATCCAAAGACATCTGTAATAGCATGCGCCTAAGGCCTTCCCTCACCGTCTGTCTGAGGCATCAGCACCATCATGACCCTACACACCACCACAATACCTTGAGGAAGTCCCTTGCCATCTTGGTCATAGACAGCCCTTCATCCACTGTGAAATTGGTGATGTCTATATCCAGATGTTTCATATCTTCAGCAGTCAGCTGCATTGCCAAGGACATTTTTGATCAGTGTTGGTGATGAATGCATTGTGATGAGGAAGAGTTTGTGTCACGGACTTGCACACCTTAGACATGCTTACACTAAATAGTCAAACAATCACCCCCTTATATAACCCAACCCCTTTTTAGTCCCTTTGTCAAAATATCACCCCAGCATCTCCACAGTTGTGGTTTATTGTTTTTGGACATGAATTGCCCACAGTGCCAACTTGCCTGAAATGGATATATTGATAAGGATAAGGTGCAGTGGGAGCACATGAAACATTCCACAGCCCTCTGGGCATTCCTTGACCCACTAGCTGAGGGCAGTGCAAATAAGTGTCCTTTCTTTCCCACACCAATACTGATTTGTCTGGGAATGTCCGAGTCTTCCTCCTGTTATATTGAAGCAATGCACAAGATAGTCTTCCAAAGTTGCTGTGATAGATGATATGTACTAAAACTTGTTCACCAATGCTCTGCTTCTGTTACATAGAAAAATGTTTTGGTTATTATCTTGCATGACTTACTACTACTGTGAGCACACAAACTAGCGGTTTGGAATCTCTCTGCTAGAAATATTAAAGAGATACTCAGGAGTGTAGCAAGGGATACAGATAAAAGGGGTTGCACAGAAATGACCAATTACATTATTGAGAAGCAGGGTCTTATGCATTCTGAATTGATGTGTGATCTTTAAATAAACGTCGACGTATCTCTATCTCTCACACTCCAAATTCAGCCCTGAGTGTACAAGTGGCATAACTGGAAGGCTCAGGTACTCAGGAACTACTTTGTGACATGGATAGTGATTTATTTAGTTTCCACTATCTTAGTGTCATCTGCAACCTTGGATCGGGATCATGGAATACAACTGGAACTATCAGGAGTCAGAAATTACCTACATGGCTGGAAACGCTCGGATGCTAGGGCGATGGTAGCATTCCTGCTTGGTTTGGTTTACAAACTTCTCTTATTTTCACAGTTTAGCCCCAGAGAGAGTGTTGACATTACACATCATGGTACAACTATGGCTCATAGCCAGTTGAACTGCATCGAAAATGATCATAGCCAATTTTACATGAAAGTAACCTGTACTTTGATTGTTGCTTCCTTCTCTAGTTGCTGGTCTGGAAAGCAGTCATTCAAGCACATCCCATTCTGGCGAGGTCAATGTTGGCTCAGCCAACCCTAGTATAAATGATGACCTAACCAAAGAGTATGTATCAAATACTGTAAATGAAAGATGAATATTATTTCCTAAGAAAAAGACAAGAGTTGAAAGTTTAAGTAACCATGCCCAGCAGTCATTCTGGAGCTTCCAACATCCAGCACTCAGAAGTTCTAGAACCAGAGAGGCCTGGGATGTGTTTTGGAATGCATATATATTCACCCTATCTGACTCCACAGTATGAAAATACTTATACAATGTCCCTATTTGCCCCTCTCACCTGCAATCTTGCCAAGCATCTCATGATCATGCTCTGGCTTGATATACATCCCATCTCTCACACCCACAGGTCTGGATACAGAGGCATAATTCACATAGGGTGGATATCTCACATGGCCCACCTTTCCTGACCAGTCAAAGTCAATGATTATGAACTCTGTCCTGTCATCTGTTTTCAACAATATATTTGTGTCCCAAATATCGCCATGCACCATTTTGCATTGGTGTGGTGTGGTCAGCTGCTCCTGGATGCTTCCAAACAGGGACTCCAGCAAGCTCTTCATCTTCTCCAAGTCAACCAACAAATCATATCCGACTAGTCAATCCATGATCATCATGTACCACCCACCAAGAACTGCTTTGAATCCTCGTAAATTTGGTGCAAACCCCTGGTTTGCACAATGCAAGTGTGCTTCCTGTGAATAAGTCCGAATAAACTTGATGCAAATTGGAACTTTATCTAAGCCCAATTCTCCAAAGAAAACAAGCTTCCTCTTGTCAGGCTGCTGTTTATAATAGAAGCTTTGCTTGCTCTTGTCATTGAGAGATGTGAATATTGTCCAATATAGAAATAACATCTTCTGAGGCACAATGTCACTAATTGTGGAAACATTCAGCTCTTCACAATGTTTCTTCAGGGACATGATGGCCTTGCGGAATGCTGCCATATGACATGCTGCATTGCACTGATTTACGGCATTGGAGAAGTGATAGTGGAATGCCAAAGGGGTCGACAGCAGCTGCACATTAGGACGTAAACTCCATACAGCACCTGCAAAGAGAAGGTATGGTCCTGAAGAATTTAGCTGTTTGAATCATCCCAAGATGACAACTTAAGAAAAACCAATGCTCACCAAAAATTACCAAGAGAAAACATGGCAGTGGAGACCCCGACAACCTAGATGCGTGTGGTCTTGTCGACTCCAGGTAGTAGTTCATAGCTTGCATATATAGCTCGGAAGACGAATTCACTGCCTCATTCTTGAACTCTGCCATCACATATGGGTGAATGTCATTTTCAACACTGATGGTTTTAACAGCATCCATCACATAGTTTGTACCACTCAGCCTGTGGCTAGTGACAAAGTTAAGCCCAGCCAATTCAAAGACCCTCATAACCTCTGTCACTCTCTGAGTTTCATCACCATACAAGGCTGACATGGCACGTGCCAGCTGGCGGACAAAGTCATTATCTTGTTCTGTCATCACTCTTTTCTTAGCATGGCAGTTGTTAATGAACTGGTCAAAGACCGGATGAAGTAGTGTCGCAGGGATGGTTTCTTCTGCTTCCTGAGGACGCCCACAGTGTATGGCAAAAGGATGGTGAAGAAGTGTAGAAAGAGTAAGAAAAAGCGTGTAGAAATCCTAACCTACTAACTGAACTCTAGTCACATGATCTGGGGCATGCACATATCCCAATGCAAACAACAGCCGCTGTCTATGGATGTGGATGTGGATGTGGACGTGAATGTGGATGTGGATGCAGGTGTGGATGTGGATGTGGATGTGGATGTGGATGCGGGCATGGGCATCAGAGGAACCTTACCAGGCATTGAAAATGTTTCCTTTTTGCAAGTACATTGTGTGGTGGTCCACACTACAGCCAACACGGCTGGACAATGGCAGAACAACATTGGGCTCATTGGTTTGACCCTTGCTCAGATCTCCATAAAGGTCAAGTTTCTGCTGTTTTATCCTTTTGTCTCACTACGTTCGCTATTTCATTCATAGTTCCGTCTGTGGTATAAAGAGAGCCTATGCCATGGGCATCCATTTCATCACCAAACCCACACATACACTCTATGTTGACACTTTCTCCCACCCTAAACAACCATGAGTACATGCCCCCACTCTGGCCTTTTCTCCCTGCCGAACGAAATCATCGTGTACATAGCGGGCTTTCTTGATGGAGCAAGCCTTGGATGCCTGTGTGGGGTAAACCAACGGATCAAGGAAGTCATCCGAGAGGGCATCTGAGAGGAAAAGGCACTGGTCTTCCTACCGTCTGTGGAATTTTGCCCTGATGTCGAAGAAATCCCATTGGAACAATGCCCCTGCGACCACCACCAGTTCATCATATATTGGAGGGCCATTCAGGACCTTGTACACCATCCTTGCTTTGCACGCCTTGACTGCATCTAAACCCTCCGCATTGACATAGTATGGTATACCAGGGGCTGGTTTGCACACATGGAAACTGTGGACCCCTTCCCCACTTCCAGCGATGTCACGCACCTCATCAACTACCTCCCAAGGCTGAAGGAACTCATGGTATGCTTCTCTGGATGATATCTGAGGCAACCCTGGGGTGACATGCTAGAGAGGGCTATCGAGGAGGAGGAGGGGCAAGTCCAGGCGATTGTGGAGGCATACCGTGCAAGGGGAATACATGTTGAGGTGATGCGAATGGAAGAGTTGGGTGTAGAGTAGTCCGTGAAATTTTTTGTAACACCTGAATAAACACTGCCTCCTCTTAGGGTTATGGAGTGCAAGCAAGCAGGGTTTGCACCCCGAAAGACTTCTGCATGGTGCAGGAATGGAATCGTATTGTATTTCAGGAGGGCCTAGTGGTCGTAGGTGTAGTTGTTTCATATGCCGTTGCTCAATCTCTCTGGCAGCTTTGTGTTTCCATATGCTACGTCGGTGTTATTTGCATATGGTGCACATTAACCTACATATTTCTTCCTTTTTGCGACAATCTCACCGATGTCGACAGTCAGAGCACATCTTCTATTAAGCTCAGATTCTGTGCTGGGATCGGTGACATGGTGTTCCAGTGCAGCTTACTCTGCTCTCGATTCCTTGTCTCCTGTTTATTCACTAGTTGTTACATGCCCCACACCAATGAGCCGATGTCACAGCACTGCCTCATTTGACAATAAATAGGGGTCAAAAAAAGAGGGAAAAAAAAAAGTTCCCAATGTCCATTGTGCAAAGCAGTTTAGCCCACTATTCAGCTCCCTCCACAGTAACCTCCCTCTACAGTAACCATCGCCGCTTCTGTCGCCATCAACAAGCAGCTCTAACTTGAAGATCCAACCATCGATGCCTACAGGGTGTTGAACTCAAGTTGAATATGCACTGGACATGCTTCTGGCAAACCCATCAAGGTACATACAATCTATGCAAGAACAGCAGCTAATACACATCAGCCCATTTCTGAATACTCGACGTGGGTTTGTTCTGCAAGTGCAAGGACAGACAGACCCACAACCCCCTTTTCCTCCACCTCCTTCCTAATTCTCCTTCCATCCTTCTTCCTCAACCTCCTTATGCACCCCTTCCTCTGCCCAATCTCTTCAAGCACCACAGGCAATGCCTCCTTTGCTTGCTTATCTGCACCATTCATATTCTCCAGATAACTCCTTTGTAGCAACCAAAATAAAGATCTAAATGCAGGGGGACATACCTGTGCCATAGCAACCTCCGAGTCCCCAGTGGTAAGGTTGCCATCCACCTGCTCTGCTCTTCGCTTGGCTGCTTTTCTTTTCTTTGCCCTTTTTCAAGCCTTTTGGCATTTCTTCAAGGCAGCTTCCTTTCTCCTGGCCTCCACTTGACTCCTGGCCTCCTTCTTTGCCTGTCTCTTGGCCTCATTTTCTGCCTGTCTCCTGGCCTCTGCCTCTACTACCTTCACCTATACCACTCCGTGAGCTTCATACGATACCTGTCAGATTCTTCATCTTCATTGGAGGACTCCTCAAGCTGCTCTTCAGTCCATGTCCTCAGGTTGTCCAGGTCATAGGTAGCAGACATGGGTTGGTTACAGGGAGTTTGTTTGATGAAGGGTTGGAAATTGTCTGACACTTATTTGATTCTCTGACCGAAACAATGCTGGTAGGGTGACGTAGCTGGATATTGGGTTTATAGCCCTAGCATAGGGGGGGTGATGCGGGTTGGTCAAGCAAAAAATGCATGGGATCTGAACCGGGGTGATGTGGGCAGAAAGCTAATTAATAAAAGAACAGGGGAGGGCATGCTCAAGGAGACTCAGCAACGTTAAACCTACATCCAGGCTTGGCTCAGATTTATATGGAAGGTTGGGGCAGAGATAAGGATACCAAGGGGCAGATGTATATATATAGAATACTGGTACTATGTGCATGTGTGGATGGAAAGCGAGAGCACATATGGGGTGGAATGAGAATGTATATCAATGAAAGTGAAATGAGCCAACCAAACCCAGCCACTACCTGGTCAACATCTTCCACCAGATCCTCAACAAAGTGCTTGACTCACACAGCATAGAACATGCCACCATAAGATGGACCCCAGGACACATGGGGATTTCAAGTAATGAAGAAACTGACACCCAAGTGAAAACTGCAGTGAAAGATAACTCATCACCGTACCACCACCTTCCAGAGTAGTTACAAGGGCCCTGGAACTCCTACAAACCCCTACCAAGGAGCAAAACCATAGCAAAGCAACAAGTTATGGCACAAACAAAAATGAGTAGTAAAGAGACATTCTCTACCTCTCCCCGCTTCACTCGCGCTACCAATATCGGCCCACCCCTCCCATCAGGCAGATTTGTCAAACTAGTTAATGAGCTCCTAAAAAAACCAAGCGGTGGCACTCTTCCAGCTGTGCATGGGCCGCAACCCTAAGAACAAGCAGCTACGCCATGTCAAAAAAGTCCCGTCCCCACTTTGCCCAAAGTGTGATGACAACCACTTCAACACCGCAGCACATCTTTTACTAGATTGCTGATGACGTGAATCACGAAAGGCATGGCTGAGAGGAAAAGCAAAGGATATGGCGAGGGACCTGGTGGCGCTCCTGAGCAATCCCAAGCACATCAGATTCATGGTATGCTATCTACAAGCAATGGGACAAGCAACAGAAACCTTCAGGGACCTTACTTCCCCCCAAAAAACAGAGATGAGAGATAGCCCCCATGTAGAAAACTATAGGGTAGTCACTAAAGAAAAAACTACATTACTCGCAGTCCGAAATAGGATCTGCTATGTTCTAACGCATACGAGATGAGTTTAGAACACTCCAAAGCACTGTGTATTCGGCACAGTCATCTCAAGTGATGGATCCATTCCCACTTTTACTGTAGAATCTGCTACACAGTACATCTTGACAGGCCACTCACATGGAGCACACTCCTACAGCACCTACAACGACCCATCTGACAGAGACAGTGAAAGTTGCACCCTATATGGACCTACAAGACCAGTAGTTTACAATTATGTACCAACCAAACAAGAGGGATTGGCTTATTGGACAATAAACAAGGATGTAAAATAAAAATAAAAGAAGATGAAAGAAAAATGGAAGAAATAAAAAATATTGATGCGGGGTTTGCAAATAAAAGAAGGAATTAGAAAGGCAAAGATATTAAAGGATGATAGAGGAAAGATGAGGATGGGATAAGAAAAAAAAAAAAAAAAGGACATAGGAGTGATAAAGAATGTAGTTGGATATGGAAATGGAGGTTTGAGGAAATGATGAAGGAATTGAAAAAGAGTGATGTGAGGGAAATATTAAAGTATTGGGTGTTGAGGAAGTTGGATATATATGACAATACTAGAAAAGGACAAAAAAAAACAACAACAACAACAACAACAAAAACAATTAAAAATACAAAGAAATAAAGAAATGAAGAATGTGAAGAAATTCAAATAAATAATTCAAAACAATCAAAACCAAAAAATAACCAAAACAACCAAAACAATCAAAATAACTGAAACAAATCAAATAATCCAAACAAAATAAAACAACCAAAACAACCCAAATAAAACAAAACAACCCAAGCAAAACAAAACAATCAAAACAAAACAAAACAACCCAAACAACAAAACTGACCAAACAACTAAAATAACTGAAACAATTGAAATAACCCAAATCAACCAAACAATTAAACAAATTAAAAAAGTGAAAATATTTTGAATGAGCCAAAATAAGTTAAAATAATAGAATGATGCAAAACAAACCAAAATAATTAAAACAATCCAAATAGCTGAAATAATTTGAATAAACCAAAAAGATAGAATGATAGAAAACAAACCCAAACAAAGGTGAGATAAGAAAAAATAAGGGGAAATAAAGTCAAATGAAAGCTGAAATAGAGCTGAACGAAAGCTGATGAGGCAAAATAAGTCAAAAAAAAAAACAAAGAGAATAATGGAAAAGAAATACAGGAATGATGAGAAGATGAAAGAAAATAAAATAGAATAAAGAAGAAAATGATGGTGGAAAGGAGGGAAAAAAAAAAGATAAGTGTAAGGTAGGGATGAAGGAAGGAAGTTGATTGAGTATAGATAAGAAGAAAGTATAGGGATAAGGAGGAGGAAAGTAAAGAAAAATGAGGGTAGGAGGTAGGAGTGGATGTAAATGTAGGTGTAGGGAGAGTATAGGAGTAGGTGTAGGTGTAGGTGTAGGTGTAGGAGTAGAGTGTAGGAGTAGAGTGCAGGAGTAGGTGTAGAGTGTAAGAGTAGGGTGTAGGGAGAGTATAGGGAGAGTGTAGGAGTGTAGGAGTAGGTGAAGAGTATAAGGAGACTGTGGGAGTAGATGTAGGAGTAGGGAGAGTATAGGGTGTAAGTGTAGGAGTAGGAGTAGGAAAAGAAGTAGGAGTGAGTGTAGGAAAAATGTAGGGTGTAAGTGTAGGAGTAGGAGTTGGTAGAGTGTAGGAAAAGTTTAGGAATAGAAGCAGAAGTTGGTGTAGGGGTAGGTAGAGTGTAGGAGTAGGAGTAGATATAAGTGTAGGGATAGATGTAGGAATAGATATGAGTGAGGTTTAGGTAGAGTGTAGAGTAAGTGTATGAGTAGAAGTGGGTGTAGATGTAGGAGGAGGTGTAGGTGTAGGTAGAGTGTAGAGTAAGTGTATGAGTAGGTGTAGGTGTGGGTGTAGGTGTAAGTAAAGTGTAGGAATAGGTGTGAGTAAGGGTAGGTGTAGGTGTGAGTGAGGTATAGGAGTAGGAGTAAGAGTAGGTGTAGGAGTGAGTGTAGGTAGAGTGTAGAAGTAGGAATAGGTGTAAGTGAAGTATAGGAGTAGGAGTTGGAGTAGGTGTAAGTGATGTGTAGGAGTAGGAAGCAGAAATAGGTGAGGGGAGTGAGCACACCGAGCAAAGGTGTGCGAGCAGGATAGTGTGTGATGGGTTGCCAGATAGATTATGTTACAAATACATATTTTAACATATTCTTTTTCACATCATGTGATCATGTGAACGTCACATGACCCAATCACATGATTACATACATCTTCTCATCATGTGACATGGCCTAGACCATGACATCATAACATGTGTATTTAATCTCCACTTATTCTAGAACATTCCACTTCTCTTTTTAATTACTGTGTAGCCTAGAACGTTCCAGACCTATGATGTCATCATGACATCACTATACCCTCGACCCTACATACCTTATGCACAGACCATTAGTAAATACAACCAAACATATATCAGTAGTATATATACTTGAATGTCAAATGCCCCAAGAACTCCAGTCAAGTTCTTGTTGGGTTTTCCCATAATCTCTTGTCTCTATTAAGCAAGTCTAGTGTTTGTGTGACCACATCCTTTGTTAGGATTTGGGTCGGCAACAGGTTATAGACAATGGGGCGACTACCCCCATTGCCACCTATTTTGTCAGGTTGACTCATCAGACCTCTGGTGAATAGTGAAAAGGGTTTCATATCGCTTACCTGTATTTATACAAGAAAGTGATGCACACGGACCATTAGTAATAACGTGAGAAGCGGAGATAGATGCAGCAGAAATTAACAACAGATCTTTCCAGTTGCGTGACAGCATGTGAGTAATTCCCACACCAGCAAAAATTAATCTGGGCCAGTTTTTATCGCCGAGGCCAAGTTCTGATTCTTTGGGTCTTTATGATCTGAAATGCTTCTTCAGCTATCTCCAGGATTGGTCTAGATCACTTATATAATATTATCTCACCCCTAGCCGGGGGTGGGCCACCGTTAGGTTAGGCCTATCCATATATGTTCTGATCTTGGGGGGCTCAAGATGATTAGATGGTCAGATAGTCAAACAGTCAGCTACTTTTAGTAGTAACCATATGTAATATTTATATACGTGTGAAAAGGACAATTATCATGGGTTAAGGGTCAGTTTATAGGGCATATTCATCAATAGTGGAATAAGGTCAACTTTTTTTTTAATAGATTATATATATGGCTAGATACTCCATTAAATGTCAAGAAGATTCCAATTGTCCAATATTCATCAAAATCAGCAGCTCCAATGTTGAGATATGAGCTGCACAAGATCCTCTGTATCAATGTTCTGAGTTGCCTAATATGGTTGTCAATCTTAGGATTAGGTGTTAGTAGTTATCAAATATAGTAAGTCACCTAGGGTTAGGGCTACTTGATTTAGCAGACATGAACCCACATGGACCCACACAAAACACTATATATTAGCCAATAAGGCAAGTGTGATCATGCTCTTTTTGGACAATATTTCTCATGCACTTCCAGATCAAGTGCATCCATTGTGGAACATAACCCATGGTGATCTTTTTGGAAAATCTTTTCCATGCACTTCCAGTAATGTTTTCCTGTACCTCCTAGCTAGCAAATTTCTATCATCATGCTCTCACTCTATTATTGTCCCCTTCTCCACTCCTATATTTCTTTTTCTATTATCATGCATTCCTCATCAGGCAACACCATATCTAACCATCAGATTCCCACTGGCAAGTACAAGATCTTTTTGGCTCCAATAACCATAGCTTCCGAAGACCCTGCTATATTGAAGATATTGTGGTATTTAGGCATGTTCTCCAAATGAGTTGGAGCCTTACAGCTGAGCCAGCCAAGTGGCAAACAGGAATGACAAAGATAATGTTAGCATGATTCAATTGAAGTTAAATTCATAAGTTTCTAATGTTTTGCTTTGATTCAATTATCCGAGTAGAAGGAGGCTTTGAAAGTGCTGGAAGTATTGCAAGTACATGAGATACCGGAAGCCTCGGAAGCAAATAAAGAATGGAAATGCAGAGTAGATGAAATGATATGAGGTCAAGGATGATAGAACAAACAGGGCAGGAAATAGAAATACTCAGAAAAGATAAAGGTTATTTCAGCACTTATGAACTCCAGAAGCAGCTCCAAGGCTTCAAGGCTCTGAAGAGTGTGGGAAAGCTACCGAAATAGTTTCAGAATTATGGTCCTACTCCAAGTGATTTGAACTTGGAAGTGTCGGAATGTAAATTAAAAGTTCTAACAAAAGCAATGGTAGCATCTCTATCCCAGCTCAAGTCTGAGCTGGATTGAAGTATTTCTTTTCTACCATCCTCTATACTAGTTCACACTAACAAATTTGTTAAGATTTATCTTTTCTGTCCTTCTGATTCTGAGTCTAGGTACTATCGGTAATTAGTTCTGCTTGGTGGGTCCATTTAGATTAGTCAGGTTTAGATTCCATTTGACAATATTCATCCATAATCAAGTCCTGAACCATTCCGGTTCCATCACTTCCGAGCCCAGAAGTGCCAATCCGGAATCATATTTCAGAACCACTAGTTCTGAAGGTACTTCCGGAATTTTCCCATGCCCTTCCATAGGTTCCGAGACTAGTATCTCAGAACTGCTCCAGAACTGTTTCCAGAATTTTCCTATGCTTATTCTGAACTCAGAATAAACTTTTATTATACTTAGACTTTCATTATTTCTTAGCTGATATTTACAACATATGTTACACACTTCCTTCGGACCCATTTACACCACATCACATATAACATAATACAAGTATACCTCCACCCATATATAGTTCCTACTTGCTGACATGCACCTCAGTCGTTTCTGCCCTCTTAGGCAGTGGCTGAGGTAAGTCTTTTTCTTTTATCATTTACTTGTAGCTAATGTACTATAGCTCTGGGCAATTCCTGTCCATTTCTAGGTGAATAATCAAGTTATTTCTGCCCTCTTAGGCAGCAGCTGAGCTCTGGGCAATTCCTGCCCATTTCTAGATTCTGTCACCATTCTATTATATGTATCTATACTATTGTTATATTACTGGTTCTCCAGTCTCAATATATCTATTTCTTCTCATCTTCTTGCCTGGTCAAGATTATAGTATAGGAGCAAGATCTTGGGTGGTTGGGTTAGCAAGGTTGTAACAAACTTGGACATATCTACTGTAAATTTACATGCATCAGTGCTCATTGACACTCTTCTTTCATTTTTTTGTTTTAAATCAATCATGTATTCAGAAATATAGGAGGTCTGATGGTCCCATCACAATGAAGCAATTGGGTGGTGGAGGAGAGGGACTGGCTGGGACTGGATTTCAAAAGAGATGATTATTATCTGAATTGTGTATTTTTCACACGTTTTCACTACTTTGTGCAAATACCCAGCATCTCATTTGGACTCTGTCATTTTACACCTCATCCCACACTGCTTTGTCTCTTTCATTT
>JBBPNO010000609.1:0-18721 GCA_038090915.1 Boletus eberwhitei
CGAAAAGAGCGTCGACAGAGCTGAACACCCGAAACACACGAAACAGGCGAAAAAAGCGTCGGATGGACAACTTTCCCCCGCCGTCGCCCGCTAACTTATAGATCATTCCCACGAGATGTCTCCGCGCTTATCCTCTCCAACTGCCGACGTCACAACGTTACTCTCAATGCTGCGTACCGCGCGCTGAGTCAGGTCGATCTTTCTCGGTTGTTATGTCGCTGGTATCTGAGAGGGGAGATCTCAGAAGAAGAATGGGAGTACCGAAAACGTCAGCCAATGCTGTTTCTCGGATTGGTCAACCTCCGTTCATACTGGTACGACTGGTTCCAGAATGGGGGCTCTGGGGAAGTGGGGCTGAACTTTGGCTTCTACAAACATGTCCTCCCCTCCATGCCGCTTGGCGCGATGGCGAGCAAGAATGTGGATCACTTGGAACTCGTCGATGGCGCACCTCTTTTCCGGGATCTCATGTCGTTTGACCAATTCTTGTTGCGATGCAAATGGGTGAGGTCGGAGCACGAGAAGCTATTTCGAAACCCCCTATCCCTCGAAGTATGCATTGCGACACACAACGATGTGCTGGAACCGAATGCGACGAGGGCGGCGAACTGGCGTCGAGCCGGAGAGCGGGTCTTGCCTAATGCCGGGGCCCAGCAGCCCGTTCCTTTGCAAGTTCCTGGACCCGTACTCGCGCAACGAGGCGCGAGCCTGGGAAACGTGAGTGTTGGAACGAATCTTGCGACGGCATTTGACGAGTTGCGTCACAGATGGATTACATGATTCCACTCGACTATCCGATGCCCGCTCGCCACCCGCTCTCCCCGCTCTCCCCATCCCCTCATCCACACCGTGCGGGATATCCCGTCTCTACAGTTCCCGACGACGTTGTGCTGGAGTGCGAAACCCCACGGCTGCACGTTGAATATTGGCAGACGCATTGCCATACAGGGTCGGGGGACGTTTACGTGGGCGCGGTGACCTCCCGGAAACAGCTTCAATACTTCTCGTTCTATGACGAGAACGTACATAGCACAGACATTATACGGGAGCTGATGGGAGAAATGAAGGAGGCAACGTTATGGTATTTGGGACGGCCGCAACAGGCGGCCGCTACGAAAGCGAAATGCAAGCTCTAGCATCCCCTTTCGACCATCGGCTTTCCTCATGATATCACATGCACGTATAACGAAAGATAGACCAGAGTGCAAGGGATGTCCTTTCTTGCAGAAGCAGACTTCAGCACATTCAATCTACACCGCTCAGTTTTTCCTACGTTGATTACTCTGTAGCTAGGAAATTGTTTAGAATCCTGTTTCCCTTGATTCGGTAGTTTTAACCGTGTGCCACGGCCGAGTGTATACGTTCCCACACAATTCGGTTGTACTGCTAACATTTTCCAGACGTTGGACATTGCATCAATTGAATCTCACAGGTACTTACTTTTATCACAGCCCTCCACGATAATCCATCAAACACCCCGTTATTGTGATGTGTACATGTCCGAAAACATCATCAACTACATACTGTACAAGTATTTCTTTTCCCCGAGTCTCTAGCTGCAATATTCATGCCGTCTGGATGACAATGCGAGGAGGCTATTGCTTAGTACTAACTTTCGGGAACATGTCAACAAACCGCTCTCCATCCCTTAGCCTTCACGTCCTCGGCCTACACAAGAAACTCTAGTCAATTATCACAAAATTCCCTGGTGAGCATCTGGATCCTTACCTTTGTCCCGTTGGGAAGCTGGAGTGTCTGGGAGAACTTCCCAAGGTGACGTTCGTGCACAGTATACCTGACCTCGTCCTGCACGTGTGCGCCAGCGTCCCCAGAGACCGTCAGGCGGGTTTATTGATCGCCACGTCTTTCGAACTTGAGACCAGGCAACTCAATAGTCGCCGTGACAACGCTGCTCCTTTTTACGTCGAACAAGTCCGTCCTGCAGAGAGAGTGAGTCTCGTGGGGAGTCTCGAGCTCCCGATTATGCTGACTTTGGGCGGAAGAGATTCTGGCGCTTGTGGCATACGAGACCTCTGCAGAGGGGCGTCGGGAACGCGATCGAACTTGGTGAACATATCGTACTAGGACATATGTGCTCAAACCCTTCACTCACTCTTTATGTAGCGTACATTACTCCAACGCTGCACAAGCATCGTACTCTACGTTTTGGCCTGCATGTAGTGCAGCGTATCGGCCCACAGTCCAAGAGGAGGTAATGACCAACGATATTAATGCGTACATGTCGGTTGAATTTATTTTTCAAGGTGGTAGGTATTGGCCGGCCGATTGTATAGGGCCCCACAGGTAATCTTATGCAGAGCATATCCCCTTGTGAAACACAGAGTCAATCAGGAACAGGAGGATCATCGGCGCCTCCAAATACCCTGTCTCGTTGACGCCCGCCGCAATATCGTGAATTCCTCCGTCTCGTGGGTGCGCAACACGATTTCGTAGCAGCCGATACGGTAGTCGTATGTGGCGCTGGTGATGGGGATGGTGCGGGGTTGGGCGACGAAGTTATGAGGCTAGACACGTACCATATAGTCAAGGTCAACGAAGGGGCTGTGTGGAGAATTGGGTTGGTAAAGGCAGTTGAGAGCGTACCGAGTCGTTCACAGCAACTAACGACATTGATCTCTGGGCACTCCGGCGTGTTGCGCATGACAATACGCGCGGGTCGCGTGGTCGGAGTTTGGAATAAGTTCACGGTTGGTGGACCTCGGCAAGTGTGCATTCAGTACGGTCAGACACGACCCTTTGCACTTTAATCCACCGTGCTGGCGGATTGGATTTGGACTCATCACCTTGGATGCAAGTCAACATCGGGGAGGAAATACCTTTCGACAGACGTTAGCCACCGTCCACGTTGGTTGCCTCCCCAGGGTCTGAGGTCTGGTACAGTTCCCCTATTATGTGACGGCCCTGCGGATGGGCCGGTCGGGAGGTTCTGCGCAACCCTGAGGGTACTAGAGTCTCTGGTTGCTATGTTTCTGAATTCCCCGGTCCGCCTAGGCACTTGAAGCCTCCCTGTTGGTGGAAAAGTTTGTGCGCAAAGGCCGCGTATAAAATAGCCTGGCCAGGTGCTATCCAAATCATCATCCCCTCGCGATGAGTATTTGGACGTTGACAAGCACGACTAGTGGGCAACGTGTCTGGCAGCGCCGCCTCGGCATCACTGAATCCGTGTACTACTGGAGCGGCTGTTGGAACGGCGCAGGCGACACCATCATGCATGCCCATCTTCGCGCCATGCAGCCCCATGCGGACGAGGTCTATGCCCCAGACAACGTGCGGCGCGCGTGGGTGTCCGTCAAGCGTCGCTTTCCCCTACTAGCTGCAGAGGTCCACGAAGAAGAAGATGGTGGTCTCCACTTTGTCGTGCGCGAACAGAACGTCATCTCTCTCCAGGATGGAGAAGTGACTTTTGGTACCGTGTCGTCGCTCCGCGATGCAGAACGGTTCGTCGATGATAACAAGGACGGCCCACGGCCACTCTCTTCGAAAATGTTGACTCGGGTGTACGTGCTCCGCCGCACGGATTGGCCAGACCACTTCCATGTAGTGTTCACGGTCGCTCATTGCATCACCGATGGATGCTCGACGAGTACGGTTCTCCGATCATTCTTTCAGACGCTGGCAACTTCGTTCGATCCCTGTCCCAAGCCTATCGAGGAAAGGCTCCAGATGTACTGCTCTATTGAGAGTCGAATATATCCCGACGAATTATCGCCTTCCAAAAGAAGATGGAGGAGAGCTATAGGATATGCAATCTATATTGCACGATCTTCGCGACTCACGGTCAGAGATGCTTATTGGTATTCACAAGTAAAGCACTGACGCATGAATGATAGGGTGGACATACCCTCCCAGGAAATTTTACTCAAGCGACAGCGTCTACGCCTGCCAAGTCACGTCTTCAAGTGATATCCTTCCCGCGAGACGTTTCCGCGCTTATTCTGTCCAACTGCCGACATCACAACATCACTCTCAACTCTGCCTATCACGCGCTTAGTCAGGTCGCCATTTCTCGATTGCTCTGCCGCCGACATCTGACGGGTGAGATCTTGGAAGGAGAATGGGAGTACCGAAAACGCCAGCCGATGCTATTCACGGGACTGGTCAACCTCCGCCCCCAATGGGACAAGGGCTGGTTTAAGAGCGGCGGTTCTGGTGAGGTAGGGTTGAACTTTGGCTTCTACCAACACGTTCTCCCGTTCATGCCGCTGGGTGCCGTGACCGGCAAGCATGTTCATAAGCTGGAACTGGTCGATGGTGCGCCTCTGTTTGAAGACCTCATGTCGTTTGATCGATTCTTTTTGCGGTGTGGGATACTGAAGAGGCGGATGGAGGAGTTGTTTCGGCATCCGAGGTTCCTCGATATATGCATTGCGGGTCACGGTGATCAATTAATACTGAATAAAGAAGCCGCGTTGGCCTGGCGTCGTGCGGGGGAGCGCGTTATGATGAGTGCTGGAGGGGAGCAGCCACTTCCCATGCAAGCCCCAGAGCCCATATTCGCCCACGGGGGCTCGACGCTGGGAGATGTAGGTTTTTCAGTTAACCATTGCACTCCACGCGCCTGTCTGACATTTGCACTAATGGTGGTCTCGTAGATGGATCACATGATTCCGCTCGATTACCCAATCCCAGCTCGACACCAACTCTCGCCGCTGTGCCCCTACCCGCATCCGCATCGCGCGGGCTATCCCGTGTGCGTTGTTCCTGAGGATGTCATGCGCCACTGCGGGACGCCACGACTGCACCTGGAACACTGGCGAACGCACTTGCGGATGCTTCCGGGGGATCTCTACCTTGGCGCGTTGACCGCACGGGAGCAGCTGCAGTTTTTCGCGGCTTACGACGAGAACGTTTACGGTGCGGATGTGATCCGGGAGTGGTTGGGCGAGGTGAAGGAGGCGACGCGATGGTATTTGGCAAGGCCCCAGGGGGCTCGTGATGCGACGACGAAGAGCAAGTTGTGACGTCTTTTCTTTTATTTCGCGCGAGGCTTTGGTATCCAGCTGAATACTTATACTCGTTGGATATGTTAGGCGAAACATGTACTTTAACCTGCCTAGTTATCCTGTTGCTTTTCGGAATAGGCTCGATATCTAGCTGGAGAGACCATTCTACGTCGTCCTTATCTCTAGGCGAATCAATAAATACGTTCATATTATAAGAGCCTACTGTCCCAGAATCGCAGATATGAACGGTTGGACCGTCATGCTCTCGGAGGGTGGCCCGATGTCGTCGCATTCTGAGGGGTAGGAAAGGGGTTTAGAAATACTACAAGATAAGCATGTCGTAGTTTGTAATGCAATACAGCAGAATGCAACCTCGCTACTAATACATGACCTGTTCCCGATCCAATTTGATAGTCTGTATACAACACAATGGCATCCTATCACATTCACTGCACCTACACTTCCTCCCCTTCCTCCCCTTCCTCCTCCTCCCAATCCACGCTCTCCAGCGCCTTATCCGCCTCATCATACAGCCGATCCAACCCCGTCAGCGCCTCCAAATACCCCGTCTCGTTGAACGCCCGCAGAAGCATCGCAAACCCCTCGGTCTCGTACGCTCGTAACACAGTCTCACAGCAACCAGTACAACGGTCGTACGCGGCGCCCGTGATGAGGAGCGTGCGGAATTGGGCGAGAAAGCCCCGGAGTTGGTGCGGGACGAGGCCGAGGGCGCTAGTGGATGTGGAGGCGTCGGCATCGGCGGTGGTAGACGTGGTAGACGTTTGGGTCTGAGGTGGCGGGGGCGGAGCGTGCAGGCTGCGTGGTGTGAACAACGTGAGATGAAGGAGCGGTGGATGAGAGAAATGGTGGGATGCGGCTCACCCATTCGGATGTTGCAGGAGCGATACGAGGAGCTCGACGGCGGTCGACGACGCGATTGAGGCGAGACCCGGTCGAGTGACGGTGCACATCTGGTCGAGCGTACGGTCGGTGAGGGACTGGTAAAATGTAAAACGCTCAGCGTGACGCACACAGGGATCAAAGGGAGCAAGACACGTACGTCCGCAGGCGCGACGATATCATTACAATAATAGCATCCCAACCGTGGAGCGTTTGGATTCGGATTTGACATAGTGGCGCGGGCACCATGCCGCATCACGAGGTACGTGTCGAACCCCAACGCAGCGTTCAAGACGATCTGTCATCCCATCATCCCATCAGTGTGTCAGCCAACCTAAACACCTAGCAAACGAAGAAATATACCTTGCCCTTGGCCGCGCCCAACACCGTCGGTAACCACCGACTCTCGCGCGAGTCCATGAGCAAAAACACCGCATCATGTGTATCAAACAGCGCCTCGAGCTGTTCGACGTCTTTCTGCGCCTGTGCGACCGAGGCAGGGGGTATTGGATGTCCGGGCATGGGCACCGAGAGTTGGTAGCCCGTCGCGTTCTGGTGGTACGGAGTCAGTACATATGTACGTATGCGTAACATTACAGGAATGGAAACGCACGACACCGGGAAATATCTTCTTGAGTCGGTCCGCTGCACAGGCAGCTTTGGGTTTACCGCCGTTGAGACAGTCTTCGAATTCAAAGAGGGGCTGGCGGACGGGGTTGGAGAAGGAGACACGGGAGGAATCGACGAACGTGATCGTGCGGACGCCCCAGCCCTGAAATCAAAGGGTGGGCGGGGTGCGTGATGAGGTGAGAGTGAGAGCACGCACCATGAGCGTACGAGCGACGTAGCACCCAAGCGTGCCCGCGCCAAGGAGAAGACACCTCGTCGAAGCGACTTTTTCAAGGTCGAGCGCGGGCAGAATGCGCCACCGCATGAGCTTCAAGTTCAAATCGACGGCTTGGTCAGCGAGCCTGTAACACAACAACAACACATGAACGACGCGTTAGGAAGCGTACGACCAAAAAAGACCAATGACTACCTCGTCGGATCCATCATAGGCGCTAAGTCGGCCATACGTGCACTGAGTTTGTTGGTCGTTGGATGGCGTTCCCAGCCGAGCGCAGTAGGTTTGGTGGAGGGGTCATCACTGCCTGCGTGCGACACGACGCCAAAACGGGATTTCCACGACTTTCCTGGCGCAGGGAACTCGCCATCGCGCCAGCAGAGCACGCGAAGGGAGGTGGTGTGGGATGGGTAGAGGGCGTGGAGGTAGGCGAGGAGGTTGCGGAGTGGCCAGCCTGGGTTTTCGGGCGAGGCAGAAGGGTCCAGGAAGCCGATAATGATCTGCTCAAGGCATGGTTGGCTGTGTGGATCAACAAATGTACGAGCGGGACGCACGGATTTGGAATCGTTGCTTGCGAGGAGCGCGTCGGCTTGGTCGATCGCGTGTACCTCTGCCGCGTCACCGGTGAGCTTGACGACGAAATACGGTTTCGTCTCTGTATGGAGTGTGTTGAAGATCGATGAGAGCTATGCCGGGATTTAGATGAGTGTATGTACGTTGGCGAGAGAGGGACGTCGTTACCTGAGTTGCACTGAGCTGAGCCTCGGCAGCCTTCCAGCCGTCCTCTGCGATCTCCCAGGCAGGCTTGGCGACAAACGCAGGGAACGCGAACCAGTAGTAATATTGGTATTTTTTGAGGTCAGCAAAGGTGATGAGAAGGAACTGATTGAGTTTCGAGGCGTCCTTGTGGTGGATGATGCCCGACCATATCTAGGCGTGTGTGCGTGAGCTACGCAACGGGGTGATAGAAAATGTGATGGCGCACCTCGTCGGCGACGGTGTTGAAGAGGGCAGCTTTATCGGCGGCTTTGAAGTCTTCGATTGTGTTGTAGTTCTTGAACACGCCACGCGCCGAGACGGACAAGGGAGGGATGCTGTATCGATGATGAGCAGGATCGATCGGGGGCGATGGGGACGTACGTGGGTGTGTCCACGAACGCATCTGCCCCGAGGGAGAGATTACATCCTAGTGCGACGTCCTGGCCGGTTTCGCGATCTCTGATGGAGCGACCGACGGAATACGAGGCGGAGAGGGAGAGAGAGTCTTGAGAGAGACGAAGGACGTCGATTTTGAATCTTGTGAGTTCATGCCAGAAGGCGGGCTGGACGAGAGACGCAAAGGGCGCAAACTGAACGACGGGCATGTTGTGGATGTCGAGGAGGAGGAGGTGGTCAAGTCACTCGAAAAGGAAGTGGCGGGCATGGTGCTATATATTCATGTGTAATGCAATAGTAACCTAGTACGACACTCATGCAGCCTTTGCCAGGGCCTTGCGAACGACGTCCCTTCTCGCCTTTTTCGCCAACATGACCTCGAAACGTGCAAAGTCGTTCAGCGAGCGCCGCTTCTGGATGGCAGCGCGTTTCTTTGCCCATGCTGAGCTTTCCCACTTGGCGATGGTGCCCTCTTTTTCGAGTTGTTTGCGGATGACGCCGGAGCGAGCGCCGCGGGGGAGCTTGGTGAGACGGAGGGGGGTGAGGGAGAGATGGCGGTAGGGGAAGGATTGGCGGGGGACGGAGGTGGTTGGGCCGTCGATTACTGCCTTTGGGAAGATGAGCGAGGGAGAGGACGGACAAAAGGGCTAGTTACCCGGTTGTGGTCGATGATTTCGGCGATGACGGCAATTTTACCGGTGGAGGGGCCAGCGTTGAGGAGGACGACTGGGATGGGTGAGCATGCGAGAGCAAGATAAAGGAGGGTGCAACAGACCTCGTCCGACCTCGACGAAGCGTGCAAAGTTGGATTCCTGCAAGTCGTGTCAACACATCCGTACACGGTATGGTCCATCCAGCCCGCACTGGCCCATCGAGACATAGAGGACACGGACGGGAGAGTGGAGGACAATAAGAGAGACTCACGGACATGTCTTGAGGATGGAGGGGTCCGTCGTCGTCGTTGTCGTCGTCGATGTGGTTGTCGAATATCACAGCAGCAGTGATCTCTGAGGTACGCCAAACAGGTGACAACAATTTAATAATGTGTGAGAGGTCAGCGGAAAGGAGCAAAAATAGCACTCAGGTGCTACGCAGGAGGTCGGAGGACGATTCAGATACTCACGACAACGACGACGACGACGACAACGAGAAAGCCATGAACTCGGAGGAGTCGTTCGCGCAGCTGGTGCACAGCGCCAATCCCGCTGCGAACGGCCGATCGGTGAATTACCCGCCGACAAGTACGATGGACCCATTTTTCGACGACGAGGAGGATCTCTTCGATTCCGCACCTCCGCCAGCCGATAACCTCTACCCGACGCGCTCCCAGGAGAGTGGACTCCCCCTCGCCCATACCGCAGCTCTCCCCGCTGGTCTCGGATCCTCCACCGTCTCGCTACCCCACACCAGCCGACCCCAGGGCTGGTCAGCGGACCCTTTCCAGGACAGCGTGTCCTTCCCAGGCGTCCCGCCCAATCCCATCACGCCCAGGCCGCGCAGGCGCAAGAAGTGGAAGTGGCCATGGGACAGGGTGGCCGTCCTCACCGGCGAGCGTGTGATAGCGCTCAATAACCCGCTCATGAACGACGATTTTGGTGACAACGTTGTTTCTACCAGCAAGTACAACGCAGCCACTTTTCTGCCCAAGTTCCTCAAAGGTAACTCCCTTCAACGTCGCACACACCTCTGCCAACTCACACCCACCCACAGAGCAATTCTCCAAATACGCCAATATATTCTTCCTCTTCACCGCCTGCATCCAGCAGATACCAAACGTCTCCCCCACAAATCAGTACACCACCATCGCGCCACTCGCCGTCGTCCTCCTCGCTTCCGCTTTCAAGGAGGTCCAAGAAGACCTCGTCAGTCCCTTCCTCGCTTCCCCCGACTTGCCCTTATCTTGTTCTAGAAACGTCACCAATCCGACTCGGAGCTCAACGCCCGCTTTACCAAGGTACTCTCCCCATCCTCTACCTTTGAACTACGAAAATGGAAAGACGTCCGCGTCGGAGACATCGTCCGCGTCGAGTCCGACGAGTTCATCCCCGCTGATCTCGTACTCATCGCTTCATCTGAACCAGAGGGTATCTGTTTCATCGAAACTTCCAATCTCGACGGGTGTGTCTTGTTTCATCCTTGATGCGCATCATCTCACGCCCTCCTAGCGAAACCAATCTCAAAATCAAACAAGGATCCCCTTCTACCGCTGCACTTACCTCCCCTCTCCTTGTTGCACCCCTCCACGGCTGTCTCAGATCCGAACAACCCAACAGTTCCCTGTATACTTATGAAGGAACTCTCGAGCTCCTTTCTGACGCAGGCGTCCCTCGCCAAATCCCTCTCGGTCCCGACCAAATGCTCTTGCGTGGTGCACAACTACGAAATACCCCTTGGATATATGGCATCGCCGTGTTTACCGGTCACGAAACAAAACTCATGCGGAACGCCACGTGAGTTCCCTTCCCTCCCCTTGACTCGTTTTGTTCATCCTTGGCCTGTTGTAGGGCTGCGCCGATCAAGAGGACCGCAGTAGAGAAGCAGGTCAATGTCCATATCATCTTCCTCTTCGTCTTTCTCCTCGCCTTGTCTGTGGGATCCACGATTGGTGCAAGCATTAACACCGTGAGTCGCTCGGCAATCTGTCAGCGCTGCCATTCACCAATCTGTTCAGTGGTTTCTCTCCAGTTCACAGTGGTACCTCTCTGAACCGAGTACATTTTCGGGTAAAGGTTCGTCGGCTGCTTTCTTTACGTGTCATCTTGTTCTGACCAGAAGACAAAACTACCAGCCAGGATGTTTGCAGAAGGTCTCGTGTGCTTCATCCTCTGATCGACTCAATCTAATTTGATCACGACAGACATCCTCACGTTCATAATCCTATACAACAATCTCATCCCCATCTCCCTCATTGTCACCATGGAAGTCGTCAAATTCCAACAAGCAGCACTTATCAACTCGGACCTCGACATGTACTACGCCCACACCGACACCCCCGCCCTCTGCCGCACCTCGTCCCTTGTCGAAGAGCTCGGCCAGATCGAGTTCATTTTTTCAGACAAGACCGGCACCTTGACGCGGAACGAGATGGAGTTCAAATGTGCGAGCATCGGTGGCGTGGTGTATGCCGAGGAGGTGGACGAGAGCCGGAAAGCAGGCGCTGAGCGGGACGAGGAGGGTGTCAAGGAGAGTTGGCGGACATTTGATGATTTGAAACGGGTCCTCGAGGGGACGGGGATGTCCAAGAACCCGTTTGGGACAGAGGCGACGTCGATGTCGGACGGGACCGTGGGTACGGCAGTGTTGAGGGAGAGAGAAGTTGCGCACGAATTTATGTCTCTCTTGGCGGTTTGCCATACGGTTATTCCGGAGGTGAGAGATGGAAAGACGCATTATCAGGCGAGTAGTCCAGACGAGGCGGCGCTCGTGGCGGGTGCCGAGTTGTTGGGGTATCAATTTCATGTGCGTGGGGCGTTCGTTTTCATCCTTTTTTCCCCTCCTGATCGACGCGTGGGATGGGTTGTAGACTCGAAAGCCCAAGTCGGTGTTTATCCACATCCAAGGGCAGACAGTCGAGTACGAGATCTTGAACGTGTGCGAGTTTAATTCGACGCGGAAGCGCATGTCGACGGTCGTGCGCGCACCGGACGGCAAGATCAAGTTGTATTGCAAAGGCGCGGACACGGTCATTTGCGAGCGATTGGGCAAGCATCAGTTGTTTACGGAAAAGACGCTCTCGCATCTCGAGGTCCGTCCCGCGTCTTTGCCAATTTTTTTCCTATCCTGACCGACGACGACGACAGGACTATGCCACCGAAGGCCTCCGCACGCTTTGCATCGCCTACCGCGACATCCCCCCCGCCGAATACGCCCAATGGGCCGCCATTTACACCCAAGCTGCCGCCACCATCAACGGGCGCGGCGAAGCGCTCGACCGGGCCGCCGAGCTGATCGAAAAAGATATGTTTTTGCTCGGAGCGACGGCGATCGAGGACAAACTGCAGGAAGGCGTGCCGGATACGATACACACATTGCAGATGGCGGGGATCAAGATTTGGGTGTTGACGGGGGATCGACAAGAGACGGCGATTAATATTGGGATGAGTTGTCGGTTGATTGGGGAGAGCATGAATTTGGTGTGTTGTCGTTTTGTTTCATTTTTAGGGGGGATCGTTGATGGAAGTGCGGTAGGTGATCGTCAACGAAGAGTCGGCGCACGAGACGGCCGAGTTTATTTCGAAACGACTCAGTGCAATCAAGAATCAGAGAAGTAGTGGGGAGCAGGAGGACTTGGCGTTGATCATTGGTGAGTCGTGATGTTCCCTTTTGTTCAAGGTGGGGATTGGGACTTACGAGGCGCGACATAGACGGCAAGAGTCTGACGTTTGCGCTCGAAAAGGAGATATCCAAGTCGTTTTTGGAGTTGGCGTTGTTGTGTAAAGCGGTCATTTGCTGTGCGTCGTGCCCTGTTTCGATGGGTCGTCGAGGACTCTGACGACGCCGTGTGCTTTTTTCTGCGTGCCTGCGTTTTCGATTGGTTTTTTCTTTGCAGGTCGTGTGTCGCCGTTGCAAAAAGCGCTCGTGGTCAAGCTCGTCAAGAAGAACCAGAGCGCGATCTTGCTCGCGATCGGGGATGGTGCTAATGATGTGAGTATGATCCAGGCGGCACATGTTGGGGTGGGCATTTCGGGCGTCGAGGTAAGTGTCGCTCGGATGGTCGTCGTCGTGTGGTCTGAATGCACGCTTTGTGTGCTAGGGTCTCCAAGCAGCACGTTCGGCCGACATTGCAATCTCGCAGTTTCGATATCTGAGAAAGTTGTTGCTCGTGCATGGCGCATGGAGTTATCAACGGCTGTCTAAGCTCATTCTCTGTACGTCGGCGCAAAATTGTCGTTCTTTGATCCATGGGGGTTGATAATGGTTGCTAGATTCGTTTTACAAAAACATTACGCTCTACATGACGCAGTTTTGGGTACGCCTCTCATTACTGCCGACGTTTGGGTTCTCACCGACGTCGACGCGCTACAGTATTCCTTTTTCAACAACTTTTCGGGGCAGATAGCCTACGAATCCTGGACGATATCGTTTTACAACGTCATCTTCACTGTCCTCCCACCGCTCGTGATCGGGATTTTTGATCAGTTCGTGTCGGCGCGGGTGTTGGATCGGTATCCGCAGCTGTATTCGCTCGGACAAAAGAATGTGTTTTTCACCAAGATGGCGTTTTGGCAGTGGATCGGAAACGCGCTGTATCATAGTCTGGTGCGTATTTGTGGGTATGCGTGTGAGAGGGAGACTGACATGACGACAGATTCTATTTGGCTTTTCGGTCATTCTCTTTTGGGGTGATTTGAAGCAGGCTACAGGGTTGGATTCAGGGCACTGGTTCTGGGGCACGGCATTGTATCTCGCTGTGCTGTTGACCGTGCTCGGCAAGGCTGCGTTGATCTCGGAGTGCGTCCTGATTTCGTCCTTTGTACCCATACTGAAGAAATACCCTTTTTAGCTTGTGGACCAAGTACACGGTTGCTGCCATCCCAGGCTCGTTCGTGTTCACGATGATCTTTCTCCCGCTCTACGCCCTCGTCGCGCCCGCCATCGGCTTCTCGACCGAATACGCTGGACTCGTACCACGCCTCTGGACGGACGCCGTTTTTTACTTTACGCTCCTGCTCCTACCAGTCGTCTGCCTCGCGCGGGATCTGGCGTGGAAATACTATCGACGGACGTACCACCCGCGACCGTACCACATTGCGCAAGAGCTGCAAAAGTACAACATTCCGGACTACCGACCGCGGCAGGAGCAGTTCCAAAAGGCGATCAAAAAGGTGCGGGCTGTGCAGCGGATGCGGCGGAATCGCGGGTTTGCGTTTAGTCAGACAGAGGGTGGCAATGAAGTGGGGAAGATGGATCAGGCGAGGGTGATTCGGGCGTATGATACGTCGGGGGGTGCGAAACCGTCGGGGTATTGATGCGTGCGAACTATTGTGTGCTTTATGTGTGGTGTTTTAGCGCTCGGACGTGTAGATGTGATTTTTTTTTTTGTATGCTTATCCTAGTTTTCTGTTATTGTCTCTGGGACTTTTTTTTTTTTAAATAATTTCATGGTCGACATACCCCCTGATCCCAGCCATGATCGTATTTACTTGAAAAGTGTGCAGAAGGGAGGGGGCGCAGGGATGGCGAATACTAGTGACGCGTGTAGTTCACCGTGACCTTGCACTTGCCACACGGCAACCAAATCGCCGGCGAATACCAAAGTCGAACGTTGCCACTTGTGAGGACTCTCCTTGTTATGCGAATGGACGTACGCCGCTTCGAGTTTCGAGCTCGTCTTGGACACACGCAAAGCAAAGAACTAAAAATGCGGGGTGATTGTCCACGTCATACATAGATGAGAATGATGGGCAGAGCCTGCAAGGAAAGTGAGGGCGATCGGACTAGGACGCGCGAGCAGCGTCGCAGTGCACCAGCCTCTCTTTGTCATGGCACCTCGGTTCTTTTTTCTTCTTCCTGTCGACCGAGTGAGGTGATTGCGCACCGTGGGCGTCGGACCGTCACGGTTCGTTCATGCGTCAAGGACCCGAGTCGACCGATTGCATGCGAGACGTAATTAAACCGGTTCATTGGGCGAGCACTCGAGTGGCTTTTGTTTTCCATTGGGCGTTCGTAAGGTACCGATAGAACTCACCAGACTTTCCCCGTCTTGTCTATAGGGGTCTACTCGGGCTCTGCGCGTCGTCGTACGCCGAGTTAATGGCGTATTTTTTAATAAGAAAAAAGACTTGTGCTATATGACGTGTTGCGGACTTCTGAGTCGGTCGGCTGGTTCGACCGCGGCTTCCTGGAAAATTGACCTAAACGAGCCAGGTCGAGCTTTTGAGTGATGACGGAGGTGCCCATGCGTACGCCTGACTTGCTTGTGCCATAGATTTTTTGGAAGGAGTGCTGGCAAGGACGGGGGTCGTGCGTATACTAGAAACGGAGTCATAAAACGCGATCCGCTCATCTGCAGTAGACTGTCCATGTCAGGCCTCGATCCGGAGGAGGGATGTTTGCATTCCGTTGTGATCATGAAAATGACCTCGGTGGGATGGCAAAGATGCCTTTTTTTTGACCAGTTGGACATTGGCTGCTCAAAACAAAGAAGGTAAAAAAGACAAGGTCCTGCCAGGGTTCGAACCTGGGTTCTGGGAATCTACCGGCTAGGCTCAGTCGCGAAGAAAGTTTGTTGGAAACCTATCATCGTGAAGAAGTCAAAATCCCAAGTGATAAACCACTACACTACAGGACCGATGATCGGAATGCCATTTGCCACACAGCAACAGAAAGGAGGCAAATTGGGAGGGCAGGAACGACTTTCTCTGTATAATAGGCCGAATGCAAACATCGAGATTATGACTAGACTATGCCGTTTCGTGCTTATCCCCGAGCCGCGACCTTTGGTTGCCAGGCGTTGATTTTCGGCACGGCCGTGTTGTATGGCCGGTACGCGCCCCGTGTCCCCGTCAAGTTTTCAACCCATGGCTGTTCGTTGAAGACATGTCAACAGGCGTAACGATGGAAAAAAAAAAGGACAAGCAAGGACTTACTGCTTTCCACGGCGGAGAAGCATTCTTCACAATCTCGTCGTCCGTCGGTGGAAGCTGTCGGATGTGCTGAAGCCACGAATGCCATTCGGGAGGGACCTGCGTCGCATTGTTATAATGTTGTGCAAAATCGACCCATCTGTGACGACCTGGCCGAGAGGCGGTCAGCAGGTATCTTGTGAGCGCGCAGGGGACGTACCTGGGACTTCGTCGTCGGGGTTCAGGTTCTCAAAGTACCGGTTGCCGAACCTGATCGAACGGGTTGGTTAGTTGTGCGATGGACACTACGGGAGGCGGCGTACTGGTCGGTTCCGACGAGGGCACCAGCTTTGGCGTCACCGATGTACTGCATCTGATGCCACCATTGCTTTATGCCCGTTCTGCGGATATTTCGGATGTACCGAGCAAGAGATACCATGATGGTGTTGGAGGTCGAGAGTGGTGTTTGTATGTATTTGGCCAAGTCCTTCGCACCCGTATGTCGGCGACGGACTCCTCTGTCTCTGCGACGAGTCCCTGGAGGGACTGCACCCATCTGATGGTATAGTTCACAACTCACTCCACGGACGGACGAAACTTCAAACTGTCCAGCGACTGACCCGACCGATCAATCGACGCGCTCCTCATGAGCAAGAGTCCAATCCGTGGATCCGCTTATCGACACACCTGACTACACCTCAGACAGATCATCACCCATCCGCCTCGCTTCGCGGCTCGGATGGCGGGACAGCAACTTTCCTACACCTAATCTGCGTCGCACAGAGACCGTGGAGACCCATACCACGAGACACATCGTGCTCCGCTGGGAACATCATCCGACGACCAACACATTCAGCGCACACATGGCTTTGGCGAGGTACCCTGACAAGAATATGTGTGTGGACCATTGCAGCAGATCAAGAATGTCACCGTTGCCCACTGACAAGTTCCTCGGCAGACAACATCCCTTCCGTGTTCATCTGGAAATCAAGCCTCAACTTGCCATGTAGCCTGTACCAACGTAGATAGCATTAGTGAAACTGTCGCTGTCGGCTTGAAGGAATGATGACATAGGAATACATTTATACGACTTGGATCCGGGGAATGTCGTTGCAAAAGGCTAGCTAATTTCTCAAACCTCTCATGTTAGGATGGTCGCCAACAACTAAATACATCCCTTGTTAGACAGCCAACATGCAATTTACAGTCCCACTGTGATCTTCATCAATCGCAGAATCAGAAGTGGATACAGTGTATACATATTAAAGCAGGATCATCTTGGTCACAAAGATGTAATCGATCCCTCGCCTCCTTTATGACCGCGCAGCACCAGGCACGTTGCGTCGCTCCCTACGGGGCGCCCGCTCGGGTTGTGCAAGAGTCACCTGGACGACGGTGTGCTGTATGTCAAAGTTGAGGGCTTTGAGCATGTCCTACCGATTCAGGGATTCAATGAGTCATCATCCTGATCTCGGATGCGGGCGGAAGGACGTACAGAAGTGTCATTATCCAACTCAAGCCCAGTAGCGTCCATGTCAAGGGCAGATTTCTCGGGGACGTAATTGTCCTTTCGCTCGCGTTCCTCCTCTTGGAGCTTGAAAGAGATACCGCGAACGGGGCCACGTTGGATGCGCTTCATGAGGTGGGTCGTGAAACCAGAGATCTTGTTCCTGAGACGCTTGGAGGGGACGGCGGCCTAGCAAAATAATACACGTGTTAAGGACCAGATCGGAGTCGGAGGAAGAACAAGGGTAGGGATACTAACGACTTCATCGATGATACGCTTGTTGGTGTGGAAGTCAAGTGTGAGGCGCGGGTAGCTGGACATGGCGGACCAACGTTCAGGCGAGAAAGGGCGTGCAGCGAGGTTTCACTCACTACTTTTCAATGAGCACACGGGAGGCTCTCTTGGTAGTTTTGGTGCGAACACGACCCTAAAGCACGATCAGCATACAACAAGCACACCGCGCAAGATCCTACCATGGTGACTGATGGTTGGCGTCGAGGACGTTGACGTTGTCGTTGGGGCTTTTGGTGGTGTCTACAGTATCTCAATGAGTTGGCAGGCCTTTCGCAAAATCCCGAAATGTGGCTGAGTGGTACTATACAGCCGATCACAGCCACAGCTTACCCAGTCCGTCACCCCACACTCATTGCTCGTGTCAAGACTCACAGCATCTCTCCCTCGCAAGGTGAGCAATTGTCCGGCCTATCTTCGTGCTACGTTGGCGGTGCGCGGAGCTTTCGACGCCTGGCCTAAAAAGCCTCTGTCTTGACTCGTGGCTGCTCTACGCATCACGACACTCGGACAGAGCATGTAGCTCACCTGCTCGTTCTTACCCACCAGAACGTCTCGCCCTAATCCCGGCTTTCCTCAATCAAAATGGTCCGCGTTTCTGTCTTGGTGCGTGTCCACACTTTGTATATCCATGACGAGTCACCGACACCTCATGTAGAACGACTGTCTCGTGAGTCTATTCAACGCACGTGATTGCTGTGGATTTAGATGGCATTGCAGAGAAGCATCGTCAACGCCGAGCGCCGTGGCAAACGCCAGGTGCTGATCCGGCCTTCGTCCAAGGTCGTTGTTAAATTCCTCAGTGTGATGCAACGCCATGGCGAGTGCCTCTCTCTCCCAAAGCCCGCTTTAGAGTCTACAAGCAGACGAACCCGACCACTAACCCGACCACTCCCTCCTTATAGGTTACATCGGTGAATTTGAGATCATCGACGACCATCGTTCCGGAAAGATCGTCATTCAGCTAAATGGCCGACTAAACAAGACAGGCGTGGTCTCGCCTCGTTTCAACATCCAGGTAACCCAAATCGAGTCCTGGGTTAACCTGCTCCTTCCTGCCCGTGGGTTCGGGCACATCATCCTCGTGCGTATTGCAGCCATTGTGATTGGCAACCCTAAAGGAATATGGATTCACAGACGACGTCGTCTGGTATCTTGGACCATGAGGAAGCTCGTCGCAAAAACGTTGGGGGTAAGATACTCGGGTATGTGTACTAGACCACTGGCCGTGCAATGCTGCGTATATGTAGATTACATCGAACCCCAAAACAGCCATCCGTGCGCTATGTGCATGCCTCGTGAAATCTTCAGCGAGTTCATTTGGAGTTCACAGTAATCTCAGTCTGCACCAAACAACGCCGGTAACGGTAAGGCTACTCGTCTTCCTCACAGGGTGGTATCAAACAGCCAGCAGTCGCGAGCAGACTTCCATCAGAGATCGCTGGTGGCTCTGTGTATGGGTATGATTAGCTTTAGGGGGGGGGGGGGGTTTGTG
>JBBPNO010000610.1:0-18765 GCA_038090915.1 Boletus eberwhitei
TACAGATAGGCTTCGTACAAGAACGGGTATCCCCATCTGCGGATGATTCCCCGTTCGGCAGTGAGCGGTGGGTCTCAGTGCAAAGATACGAAAAAAAAAAAAAAGAGGGACGTACATGACGTAGCAGAGTGTGCCAAGGAAATAGAACGTACCGGCACTAAGGATCGCAAAACGAAGCGTCCGTGTGCACACGAGCGATTTGGCAAAGGGAAATCCCCAGCCGGACGTCGGTCGTGTTTGGGCAGCGATGGCAGTCACGCAGCTCACGCCGTAGATGACGGGATAAATTTTCCAATGGGTGCTGATGCCTAGCATCACAGCAGCCGCGTCCCATCGATGATGGAGCGCATAGTGCAACGTGAGGAGGACAAGGGTACAGAGGATGGATTCGGAGGATCCGCGCGTAGAGATGCTGAATACGAGTGGGTTCAGTAGGTGTGTTGCCGCGAGGAATGTGGCCCATGTTTTTGCGTCTACCATGCGTGTATTTTCTGTAGCCTCGCTTTCGCACCGTTCATCGAGCTTGTTGTGCTTCGCGTCATCGCTGGATGGTACTTGTGTTGGCCGCGAAAGAATGGAGGTCACGAGCAGCTGGTATATGAGCACCCCGTTTATGAGGTCGCAAGCCGCAAAAAGATACTTTCCAAAAGATGCGTGAATGAGCCCGTTTGGAAGTAAGAGGACTGCCAGGAGAGGTGTGTAACGGTATGTCTCGCGAATGTATGGGCTAGGAGGCAATGGCATGCTGGTCACCAACACGAACCATCCGAACACAGACGACTCACTTTCCGACATTCAAGCTGAACTTCCTTGTCCATGGGCCTTGAGCAATATTGTCCTTGTTTGGATGGTAAAGGAATCGTGCCGCATCACTGAAGACACGATAGTCGACGTCGGTATACTTCACGGTGGAGCGGGCATCACGCCACTCGCTGTAGAGGATGAGACCGACTCTCAGGAATGCAGATGCGATCAATAGCATCCAGAAGGGAGGAAAGCACTTCTGCCGGCTGCGTAAGTTCCAATACTGAGAGCTCATCCTTGCATTTCCTAGTTGAGGAGCACTGAATAGTGCTGAAATCGAATTTTTATAGTCGGCTTGGTCAGTTCTTACAAACCACAGCGTGGGGCAAACCAAGCATGTTATACAAGACTAGCCTGAGGATGCAACATAAATAAATTTGCCCACACCCTAGTAACTGGGCACTAACTGCCACCAAGCTCGGTACATACATATACTGTACAATGCTAGCATGTAATATAAATCCACGAATATAAATATGAATTGCTTGCACCCTAACCGAACATTTGCACAGGTATATCTATTGGAGATATAAACAGCGGTCATAATTTCCACCTTGGTTGGCACCCCACCACGCAGGGAAGGGATAAGCGGTGCCTGTCGCGCCTTGGACAGCAAAGGTTAGGATGAACACCATCACCTGAGTGCCACCGTCGAGGGCTGCCAAATTGCTTATAAGCAACTATTCACAGAAAAGAACTAAAGAACACACCTGCACTGACTAGGTAATTGTATGTCTGGAACCAGCGAGGGTAGCGGGTTCTGACCCACCACTGCGAGATGAATGCGATCACGAAGTAAGCAATGACCGGGGAGTTGATGCCCACGGAGAGGAAGCTGATGAGCAGGCTAATTTAATGAAGGAATGTAAGAGGTTGAGTTCTGTCACGTGGAAATTAAACACTTACCAGATAATAGGTGTGTAGAGGTAGTCAGCGCGGAGCTTGGGCCAATAACGGTGGACGAGCCAGAATGGTACAGGTACAGCAAGCCCAACTAGATATGACCACGAGACCCATTGGTACCTCATACCGGCGGAGAACAACTCGTGACTAAGGCCACCCCATACAATGGCTTGGGAGTTGTATTGCTGAGCTTGCTGGCCAGACCAGATATTCGTTCCTTGAACGGAAAGCAGGATCTCTCGTTGATTGTCGATGATAGAGTTCATTAGGACTAGAAGTAACTGTAAGAATCTGCGGGAAATGGGGCTACACTCTCTTACCGTAGTTCAAGATGGCGCCAATGAGAGTACCGATAATCTGGGCAGTGAAAGTAGCCCGAGGGGGAAGCTTAGCATCTGTTGAGATAAATCGATATTTTCTATTGGTAACATTGCCTGAAAGACCTACACTGGCCGATCTTGAGGTCACGGAGCAGCAGAGTAGCCTGTGAAAGCGTGTCTGAAAACAAGGGCAATTAACCAATGTCTCGTAAGTAGATGGATGTAGATTTACTGCTACTATACAGAACAAAGTACATGTTGGCCATCGGCTTGCCAGGATACAAGTATCCTGCAATCATCTGTACGAAAGTTTCTATTCACAATCTTGGTTGACCGGAGTGATGTTGATCTGAATGGGAGACTCACGAATCGAGGGACCCATACCCACAATGGCGTACAATGCTCCCAAGAAGACGATAAATACGGTCGCCAGGAGCACGGATATGACGAAACCCCACCATGGCAAAGTGGAGTCGCTCTTGTAGATGACCACCAGTGCCACCGCAAACGATACCACGAAAGTGGCGCAGTACCAGCTGTTCGGGGTATCAGGGTACTGGAACACGGAATTGCTCGAGGTTTGTTATCGGAATCATAGAAGGCTCAAGGCTCACTTTCAGCATTTGAGCATAGTGAGGGTCCATATCTTCATCTCCACTGGACTGCTCCCGCATGCCTTTGTCCGTCCAGAACTTCCATTTGACGTTTTGCCAACTAAATTGTTGCCACTGCCTGCGAAGTTTGGTAGGGGACGCCCAACTCCAGGCATTGCGGAGGTCATCGTGATTCCAAAGGAGTAAGTGGGTGATAGTAGCTCCCAGTGCCAAGTTCACGGAAAGGAGAGCTACGACCCAAGTTCCGGCATAGTATGGCAATCCTTGTTCCGCGAGAAGAGTAGGGTCGACTCCATAATTCGAATCCAAGATCAACGACTGGTCGTATACGGTTCCGTTCTCATAGAACAAGAGTTGAGAGAGCTACAAATTGCAATCAATGCAGTGTCTGTGGTAAAGCATGCCTACACGTACGAAAGGGAAGTGCTGGGATTCCCAGATATTGTTGTAATAGACGGCGACGAAAATGACCCTGACAAGAGCACATCAGACAAGGTATCTGGAATACTGATTGCACACGCACATGCATAGTATGTACCCAATGAAGCTTGAAAGCTGTTATCCTGTTAACTGTAACCATTGGTTACATAGTCTGCCTCTAACATACCTGGGCCTTCAAGGGAATTACCATTGGGCCGCCAGATCCGATGTACTACGAATTGGGATATCAGCTACGACACCGGGGCGTCAGTCTTGTGGGATAACCAACCTGCCAGTCAAAGGAAATGGAGAGAAGACCGAGCCCTTCATTCCCATTGCTTCCGCCAAACACTCGAGAGACAGCAGCATTGTTGGGAGCAGCAAGGCAGAAGATCGACAAGCCGGTGAGAAGGGGGAATATCCATTCCGGGAAGAGTTCCCAAATAAAAATGCTGGAAGTTCCGAGGTCAGCCGCCGATCGAAAGACTGCGACAGAGTGCGACCTACGCTCCGAAGATGAGGTAGAATACCTTGAGTCTACGGCGAGTATTTGCACCGTCACGGAATAATACGTCAAGCATAGACATGAGCGGAAGTATACCAGGATGAAGCATCTTCGAGGGATACACTAGGGTTGCTTTTTCGTCGCAACGCATCAGAGAACATTCTTCCTAACCGTGCACGGCAAACTTACATCTCAGTACTCCACCGATGCCGTAGCCAAGCAGCTGACTGGAAAACAATAACAAGATGGAAGTTGCAGCATTGGGGGTGATGTTGTAGTACAGGCGTTGGACGACAAGGACGTCCGTCGCAAGGGCCGAGGTTGCTGCTGCACTAGCCATGATAATAATAAAAGCATTTTCTTTTTTGTTGAAAGGATGCTGGAGTGTGGTGAGATAGGGGGAAAGCGGGAGTGAAAGAAGCTTACAGGGTTTAAGTAGCGGAATAGACCATGACGAGGGATGAACGTCTCCATCGCAGATCCGAGAATGTAGGAGGCGATGGCGAGGAACATCAAGGACACCCCGACGGCTTGCTAACGATGACGAGATGAGACCACCGGAACGGATGTGGAGACTATGATGGTGCTCACCGGTTTGAAATAATAGATCTCGGCTATTGTATATGAGAGACAGAAGTAAAGACTAGAAGGGAGATGAACAGACCTAAGGTGCCGCCGAAGGCGGAGAGACCAAGCCCGAGGAAGAATGCGCGGAAGGTCCATGGATTGAGGGAGGAATCATCATCGACACAGATGACGTGCGTTGCGATTTCACGTTCAGTGTGAAGGACGATATCTGAGGCATCATCGCTGGAAATGAGTGGGTTTGATGCGGCCTCGACGTCTGCCTTTGTAGCGTACGACTTTTCATCCTTTTCAGAGGACTGTTCGTCTCTCATGCTGGGTAGCCTGTTGATCATGGTGAGATATCCGTCGGAATGGACACTAGAGCTTTGATCGTCCATGGGAAGGGACATTAGTTATGGGGTGGCCATTGGGAGGGCTTAGCTTAAGTATGTTGGTACCAGCGCGAGATGGTTAATAGATCGGTGTCGCGAATGGTAACCGATCGGGAATGGCAAGCAACAGATCTGCATCGCCAAAACCCAAGTTCTGGCAGATCGGTAGTATGTGTGACACGTCGATACTAAGCAGGACACCTACTTGGGTGGATCCATTCGCTCCTCTGATGTTTGCAATGTTTTAAGTACTTGGCTGCGTCGACCTCCGACTAGTACTAGTAAATAGTTCTCTGTTGACATCGAGGATGCTTGAACCCAGAACATGCCAAATCCAAGAATCAACTGCTGAACTCGACATCACGGATAAGGGCAGACGGCGATTGGTGGCTGAAACATACAGCACACTGCGCGTGTTGCGGGCCGTCGTATTTGACAGTTGGCGAGGCAAGCCTCCACCTTTTTTGTTACTGTGTTTAAGGGTTAGCTCTAGGACTGCGGGTAACTCATGTCAAAAGGGGAGCGGTGTAAATGTCCAAGTCGTACTCACTTCTGACAGAAATGGTGTCGCATATAATCGATTGATCCGAGTCCGATTCAGTGGCTGTGTATGGTTCCACTCTTACCGCACCTGTAATCGGGCTCGCGCAAACTTGAATATCTTGTTGCGCCGAGCAACCGCCTTTTTTTCTGACATGGCATCATCCCTTAATTCATCGCCTGAGTATAGTTGTGTTATAGTTTTACTTAACTCTGGTCCTATGCAATTAAACTCTCTGAAGATTTGTTTCGTATATTTGTGTCCATGACACCCGAACCAGCCATTCGCCGTATCCCGGATCCGGGTGACGGCGTGTATTGGCCTGGCGGCGACTCTCGGGCCAATCTCAAGGTGTAGGCGCCACTTATGTCAGTCACCACAAGGGCTTGCTTGCGTAATCAATTTGGCTGTGTGGACGTTACAAGTACTGGAAGACCTTGTCAAGCAAGGTGATAATACAATTTACAGTAAATCCTCAAAGTGAATTACTGTTGTTACAGGAAATCTTGCAACATCCTACTTGAATGGATCTGGTGGACCTACATGTCTATCTAGCTAAGATACAAACAGTGGTCATAATTTCCACCTTGGTTGGCACCCCACCATACAAGGAAGGGATGGGCTGTGCCTGTTGCGCCTTGGACAGCAAAGGTTAGGATGAACACCATCACCTGAGTGCCACCGTCGAGGGCTACCGAATTGCTTATGAGTGACCCTACTCAGAAAATACTAAGAACGCACCTGCGCCGACGAGGTAGTTATATTTCTGGAACCAGCGAGGGTAGCGTGTTCTAATCCACCACTGCGAGATGAACGCAATCGTGAAGTAAGACAGAGGCGCGGAATTGATGCCCACGCCGAGACAGCCGATGTATGTGCTAAATGAAGGAATATAAGCTGGATCTGTCATGTAGAAATCGAGTGCGTACCAGATAATAGGTGTGTAGTAATAGTCAGCACGGAGCTTGGGCCAATAACGGTGGACGAGCCAGAATGGTACAGGTACAGCAAGCCCAACTAGATATGACCACGAGACCCATTGGTACCTCATACCGGCGGAGAACAACTCGTGACTCAGGCCACCCCATGCAACAGCTTGGGAGTTATATTGCTGAGGCTGTTGGCCAGACCAGATATTCGTTCCTTGAACGGAAAGCAGGATCTCCCGTTGATTGTCGATGATAGAGTTCATTAGGACTAGAAGTAATTGTAAGAATCTGCGGGAAGTGGGGCTACACTCTCTTACCATAGTTTAAGATGGCGCCAAGGAGCGTACCGATAATCTGGGCAGTGAAAGTAGCCCGAGGGGGGAGCTTGGCATCTGTTGAGATAGATCAATCTTTTCTATTAGTAACATTGCCCGAAAGACTTACACTGGCCGATCTTGAGGTCACGGAGCAGCAGAGTAGCTTGTGAAACAGTGTCTGAAACGAAATTGGTTGAACCACGCACGTCTCGTAAGTAGATAGAAGTGGACTTACTGTAACTATACAGAACAAAGTACATGTTGGCCATCGGCTTGCCAGGATGCAAGTACCCTGCAATCATCTGCATTAAAGTCTCTATTCACAACCTTAGTTGGCTGGAGTGATGTTCTGAACGGGAGACTCACGAATCGAGAGATTCATACCCGTAATGGCGTACAATGCTCCCAAGAAGACGATGAATACGGTCGCCAGGTGCACGGACATGATGAAACCCCACCATGGCAAAGTGGAGTCGCTCTTGTAGATGACCACCAGTGCCACCACAAACGATACCACGAAAGTGGCGCAGTACCAGCTGTTCGGGGTATCAGGGTACTGGAACACGGAATTGCTCGAGGTTTGTTATCGGAATCATAAAAGGCTCAAGGCTCACTTTCAGCATTTGAGCATAGTGAGGGTCCATATCTTCATCTCCACTGGACTGCTCCCGCATGCCTTTGTCCGTCCAGAACTTCCATTTGACGTTTTGCCAACTAAATTGTTGCCACTGCCTGCGAAGTTTGGTAGGGGACGCCCAACTCCAGGCACTGCGGAGGTCATCGCGGTTCCAAAGGAGTAAGTGGGTGATAGTAGCTCCCAGTCCTAAGTTCGTGCCAAGGAGATATATGACCCAAGTTCCGGCATAGTAGGGCAAACCCTGTTCCGCGAGGAGAGAGGGGTCGACTTCATAGTTCGAATTCAAGATCAATGACTGGTCGTACACAGTTCCGTTCTCATAGAACAAGAGTTGAGAGAGCTATAAATTGCGATCAGTGCAATGTCTAGGGATAGGCATGCGACACTTACAAAAGGGAAGTTCTTGGATTCCAAGATGTTGTTGTAATAGACGGCGACGAAAACGACCCTGACAGGAAAGGCATCAGCCAAGGTGGATGGAGTTTTGATTACACGCGCACGCGCATAAGATGTAGCCGATGAAGAATGAAAGCTGAAGTCCCGTTAAAAACAGCCATTGATTACACAGTCCGCCTTCAACCTACCTGGGCCTTCAAGGGAATCACCATGGGATTGAGTCCAGGGGAGATGTACTACGAATTGGGATATCAGTTACGACACTGCGGCGCCAGCTTGCGTGATGACCAACCTGCCAGTCAAAGGAAATGGAGAGAAGACCGAGCCCTTCATTTCCATTGCTTCCGCCAAACACTCGAGAGACAGCAGCATTGTTGGGAGCAGCAAGGCAGAAGATCGACAAGCCGGTGAGAAGGGGGAATATCCATTCCGGGAAGAGCTCCCAAATAAAAATGCTGGAAGTTCCGAGGTCAGCCGCCGATCGAAAGACTGCGACAGAGTGCGACCTACGCTCCGAAGACGAGGTAGAATACCTTGAGTCTACGGCGAGTATTTGCACCGTCACGGAATAATACGTCAAGCATAGACATGAGTGGAAGTATACCAGGATAAAGCATCTTCGAGGGATACACTAGGGTTACTTTTTCGTTGCAGCACATCAGAGGACATTCTTCCTAACCGTGCACGGCAGACTTACATCTCAGTACTCCACCGATGCCGTAGCCAAGCAGCTGACTGGAAAACAATAACAAGATGGAAATTGCAGCATTGGGGGTGATGTTGTAGTACAGGCGCTGGACGGCAAGGACGTCTGTCGCAAGGGCCGAGTTTGCTGCTGCACTAGCCATGATAAGAATGAAAGCATTCTCTTTTTTGTTGAAAGGATGCTGGAGAGCGGTGAGACGGAGGGAATAAGGGAGGGAGTGATTGATACTTACGGGGTTTAAGTAATGGAATAGACCATGGCGAGGGACGAACGTCTCCATCGCAAACCCGAGAACGTAGGAGACGATGGCGAGGAACATCAAGGACACCCCGACGGTTTGCTAGCGATGACGAGATCAGACCACTGGAACGGATGTGGAGACTATGATGGAGCTTACCGGTTTGAAATAATAGATCTCGGCTATTGTGTATGAGAGGCAGAAGTAGGATTAGAAGGGAGATGAACTCACCCAAGGTGCCACCGAAGGCAGAAAGACCAAGCCCGAGGAAGAATGCGCGGAAGGTCCATGGATTGAGGGAGGGATCATCATCGACAGAGATGACGTGCGTTGCGATTTCACGTTCGCTGTGAAGCACAACATCTGAGGCATCATCAATTGGTGGGTTTGATGCGGCCTCGACGTCTGCCTGTGCACAGTACGACTTTTTATCCTTTTCAGAAGACTTCTCGTCGTTGATACTAGGCACCCTGGCCACCATGGTGAGATTGCCGTCAGGATGGGCAACAGAACCTCGGTTGTGCATGGGAGGAAACGGGGTATCGAGAGGTGGTCATTCGGATGGCTTAGCTTAAGTATGTTGATACCAACGCGAGATGTTCCGAGGATAATGTTACGGTTGCACGGAGATAGACTCGTCGATGTCCGCTACGTATCCGCGTGGACCCAATTGACCACCTGTATGCCATTGCGAGACTTCATTAAATGGCGTTGCTAGGTTTCAGAAACTTCTCTGACCCATGCAAGGCACATGTATCATAGTGTGCGTCGATGTTAACGGTCAGGACTCTGACAGTGAGTACTCAGTAGTGTCGCCATGTGAATCATTTGAAGGAAGACACCTACTCGCGTAGTTATCCATCTGAGCCCCCTTGAAGTACTTACCTGCGTCGACCTTCCTTGTGGATAGTTCTCCGTTGCCAGTGACATACCCAGGCAACCCCAAACACTTCGAATCCAAGCATCAACTGTTGGACTGAACGTGGTAAAACTCAACTCCTGCTATGTTTCGGTTTCAGTCACTAATGCAGATACCGGCCCTGCAGCATACACTGTGCTCTGAACTGTCGCGTATTGTACTTGCATCTATAGATTCTGGTGACTCGATTGTTTGAGTGCATGATACACCGTTCAGCCGTGGCGTTGCTTCCGCATGGTCGCGGGACTAAATCATTTCTGTCGATGTTCAGCCCTATGATTGCGACAATTCCTCAGTCCATCGCTTAGTTCAGTTTTCATTGCATGTTTTGCTGGTCGTGTGCGTGCAGCAGGTGTGCTAAAACAAAAATAGCTCAAACTAGCCGTCTAGCGACCGCATGCCTGCCTCTGCCTCCACTGCCTCTAACGCATCGGATAAGCGTTCTTACTTCTGCTCACAAGTGTGTCCCTTTAAATCTTTGCCATTTCGTCGTACACTGACCTCCACGGTTGATCCAGCCCTTCCCTCCGTCGACTTTGCGTCTGCTCGCTCTTCTGCCCAGAAATATCTTGCTGCTTCTCGTTCTCTTCACAAGTGCGTTACTTTATATTTCTTGCTTGTCTCGTCCCATAATGACCTTCTTTTCTTTTTCCTACTCTGTCGTCGACAGTGTTCACCCCCCCCCGCAACTTAACCTCGACCCGAGGTTCATTGACGCCTGCTTAGCTATCCAAAAGCATGACGAGACCCTGTCTCCTCTCTCCACAACCGAGACGCTCGTCTCTCCCACTCTCTTCTCGTTCGGCAAACTATTGCTTTCGGGAGATACCGAGAATATGGCTGGGGACGACATCGTCTCCAAGGCGCCCCGCCTCCCGAGAAGTACCCAAACGCCTATAGGTACTCCCTGCGTTTACAAGTCTGGCCCTGACTGGCCCGTACGCAGGGGATCTTTGGCCCAGGGCATCGTCCGTGAGCCTCGCCCGGTTCACGGTCACGCTATTCAGCCTACTATGGGCACGCGCATCCGCGACGAGCTCGAATCCGTTGGCGTAATGTGGACGTCCGTCAATCCCCTCGCCTACGCCAATGCTGGGGAGCCCAAGCCGTTCTGCCCTCTTATCATATGCGTCAGTGTGAATCCCGATTCCCTCCTCTACGATGCCGCTGTTGCTGCTGCAGCCGTCGTCAAGAACATTCTCACCGACGCCGGCTTCCCCGACATCGAGGTGGCATTTATCGAGTCGGTAGTGACTCGTTTTACCGGCCCAAAGCTCCTCTCGTTCAACCGCCTCGTCGACAGAGTCCCCGACCTGCGCAAGCCGTTCACCCCCGCTCTCGGTCTCTATCGCGCCTCGCAAGTACCCGTACTACGAAGGGACCGCCGCTCTCTACTTCCGCCTTTCTAAAGACGACGACCGTGTCGTGGTCCTAACCTGCGCTCACGTCGCTCGTCCTCCTCCTGTCTACCCCAACACAGGCATGACCCATAAGCAGGGTAGTCAGCATCGTGAGAAAGTGGTCGCGCTCGGTACCATGGGCTACGACAACGCCGTCAAGGCCATGATGGCCACTATCGGCGACCGCCTCCAGTCTATCGACGCCTGGAACAATGTCCTTCGCAGGCTTGGGGATCCCGTCGAGGGAGAAGGGGAGAACGTGACTGAGAGTCGCGACGAGCACTTGGATTTGGTGGCGAAGGCGACGAGGGTGATCCAGAGGGTGAAAGCGATTCACAGTGAGCACATCGAGAACTACACCACGCTTGACCAGCGCACGATTGGCTTCGTCCTTCACTCGGAGAAGATCGAGGTTTCCGTCGAGCCCTGCAAATTCACCAAAGACTGGGCTCTTGTCGAGCTTTATAATGATATGATCGATTGGACAACGTTCAAAGGCAATAAACTTTGGGTCGGTACATCTTTTTCCATATCTTTGTCTCCATCTCCCGTCCTTTTCATCTCTCGTCGCGTTTTCCATCTACTGTCTTTTTGTCTTCAGCTTTAGCTGACTGTTACTTTTATTTCCTCCGCAGGTGGTAAACTCTCGATCTCTGAGTATGGATGACCTTGCGGTCTCCATACAACCGGCGTGGGCGGACAACACTAAACTCAACGTTGCTGGCATAGTCACTCGAGAAAGTGGGAGAGGTATGTCGATAACATTGAGTTCAAGTTCCGCTGATTTATACTCCACACAGCTATTGCCATGCGATGGGCAGTAAGGACTGGGTGGACGAGCTGAAGATGGCCCACACAGGGACGGCCGTGTCCTTCCTCACATATTTGTGCGAAACGTGCAAGATCAGGTCCTCCGGCACCGGCTGGGAGTACTTCCGGCAGTGGAAACAACGTAAGTCCATAACTGTGTCTGGATAGAGGTTATAGACTTATCTCTGCACCTTCGTAGCCTATCTCTATATTGTTGGACGAGAGATGAGTAGGAAGAAAGCAACGACGTCCGCCATGTACGGCCGTCTTTATCTCCAGTCACCACAAACCGCTTACTTACTTATTTATTCTCCAGCTCTACAAGAGTAGGGTGGTTCCCAGATTTGAGCTCGATCCACCTACCCTGCGTATCAAAACCGTCACCGACTCTGGCGACCTCCTGGCACTCCTGTCATTCAATATCGCCTACGATCACCGTATCTTCCCCAGCGAGCGCCAGCGTCTCGATATCGCAGCTTGCTATCTCGACCTTGCCTACACAGGATGCCGTCCAGCTGAGGTTGTTGATGGCGAGAAGTCTATACCCACAGACGGAAGCTACGAATGGCTCTTTGGCTCGGAAGATTCTCTACCTTTGGAAGATCAACCGTTAGATGCGCATTCTATGATGATCACGAAGCTGCTAGAGTACGAGACGGAGTCCCGTGGCCGGCCTAAGGCTCTTTGCTACGAGGATATCAAGGTAGCTCACTTATTTTCTGGTTAATCAATATCCAACTGAACGAGAATCCTCTTAGCTTATGGTGATACGCCACCCCGAGACGGGTCGTGACACTCTGACAATGTCGATCACCTTCACCCACCACAAAGTTGCTGACAACAAGCCAAAACCGTATGTATTCCCTTCTGCCGTTGGCTTGTTGTGCCCAAGGCTCACCATATTCTGTCTCGTAGAACCATCTTCTATTTCACGTCCACCAAGAGGCTGATCTTCTGCCTCGTCACCCATATCGTCAGCATTGCAGTTCTCGATGACGTCTTTGACTCCCCAACGCTGGACAGCGTCGAGGCCGTCTTCGCAGCCAGAGTCACTCCTCCTGTCGCCTGCACGCCCCTGCGGTGGAAGAAGGAATGGTTGAAATGGCCCGTGTGTTCCGGCGCTGCGACAACGACCTCAACTCCCCTCTCCCCTACCGTACCCTTCATGACTACATGGCCAAACAGTCGCTTGATATGGGTTACGAGAAGCCCATCGGCCCCAAGGACTGGCGGAGGAATGTAGGGAACACGGTCAATGGCCAGGCGTCTGATGCTGTGCGAGACCAGGTCATGCGTCACAACAACCACTCCAACGTCTTCCAGATGCCTACCTCAGTACCTACGTTAAATTTGACGTGCTGAATGCAGTCCTTGGGGAGCCCTTCGAGACCCAGGTACTCAGTATGTTATCGCATGTCGGTCATACTTGAGACCCCCGTGCTAGCAGCGACATGGTTCCTGACGAGGTATGGAATTCCCTACCGCCGGACCCAGAGAGCGAGGCACTCGAGCAGGAGAGAAGGGCACTAAAGGGTGATCAGTTCCGCGTCCAGGGTACTCCAAACGAGCATGCCATCAAATGTCTAACTGCTCGCATCTCATCCAAGAGAGCCACGAAGAAGAAAATGGTCAAGACGCAGTATCGACTCTACTACTTCCACAACCATCCTACCTGGGACTTGCAGCGACAGGCCAATGGCGAGCCTCCCGTTCGGGACAACAAGCCCCCGAGGGATCTCCAGCTCTCCGATCGTGCCATTCTGGCCGGTCTTCTCTGCGATCAACCCGACGATCTGAGCTTCGAGCAGCTCCACCAGCGACGTGTCGACGTTGACACCAGCATGGTCAGGCTCGACCGGCTACAGGAGCGGATCCGGCGGTATGTTGAGCACCCCGATGCCTTCTACTCTGATGACAGCCTCCTGCGGACCCGTACCCCCAGCCCCGCCCTCTGCAAACAGCTCGAGCATCGACGACGACCACTCCCGAGGATTTGGAGCATACACCTCTCCCTACTCTCCTTCTCCACCTCTCCTGACTCCCAGTCCGCCTCTGCAACAAGTCCCTTCTTACCCAACTCCTCAACCGCCGCAATATGCCTATTATCATCCTATTCCACAGCAGGGGTTTCCCCTCACAACTGACTACGCCACCAATTTTCACGGCAAATCCGCCCAATCCGCCCAATCCGCCCAATTCACTACCCACCGCCTACACCGGCTTCCCTCGATCCGAACCCCAGTCCCCCTCTCCCGTACTACTCCCCTATCCCTAGCCCACCCTCCCACTCGAGCTTCATCCCAGAGAGCTGCACCCGGGAGCCCCACCTGTTTCGCTAATACCGGAGTCAATATCCCCGACGCCTTCGACCAGCTTTACGTCGATCCCTACACTTTTGACTTGGATATTGATATCTGCGGTCAGCCTCAGCTACGGCATCATTTTCGGTCGCAGATGTACGTGGTGGATGGATGAACCGACGACAAGTCCGTGAGCGAGGTGCATAGACAATTTCAAAAAAACAAACGAGGTTCTCGAGAGGGGAGGCACAAACGACGACGACTGGAAAAAGAATCAGATAAAAGAAAAGGCACTCACAAGCGTGACGAATGTACTTGGCGAATCCGAAGAGGTGGCGTTCAAATATCGGTGGACATGGGGAAGATGTTGGCGCGGATGCCGTAGAGGTGGAGCTGCTTGATGATGAAGTTGATGGAGGTGACGAAGGTACAGTCAGAGACGTCCGTGGCTCCATCGCCGCCCGTGAGTATCCCGCATACCCTGCCCTTGCCGTCGACAACTACCGAACCAGAGTCACCCTTGTCAGAGAATGGGCCGGACTTGGAGGTGCGAGGAAGAACGGCTATCTCCTTCGACATCTCACCGGGCTCGCCCTTGAAGTACGTGCGAGTGAAGGCGCGAATGGTGTTGAGCCGGCCGACGGTGAGGTTGGTGGTATTACTGTTCTTCAACACCGTGATGACGGGGTCGTTGTCCTGGTCCTTGGTCTTCGGGTTCGGCTTATACATCTCCGCATCGGACACGGTGCTGAAAAAGCGAAGGAGACGGTCGCCAGGGTACTCGAAAGAGTGTGGGTTGGCATTGTGCGGGTACATCCATGCCGTGAGCTCGTCTACTTCGATAGAGCCGAGATCGATCGCGTTGCCGATGAAGTTGAGCTTGGAGATCATGGAAGGGATGATCTCGACGACGGCCCAGTCCTCGGTGAAGCCACCGTCGGCGTGGTTGAGAGTGATGGGGGGGGACAACGTGACGTGGCCGATGATGCGGTTCTCCACCTCCGCCCAGGACTTGAGGACATCGGTATGCAGCTTCTGGAAGGCAGTGATGGCGTTGTTGGCTTCCGCCATGAGAGTATTGACAGCGTTGCGCTCTAGGATAGCGTCGCCCTCGTCCAAGTTGTCAGCAGCCTCCAAACGCCGCTTCAGCTGCGCGATGACAATCTGCTTAGCACCGACGGCGGCCTCGATATCGCCACAGCGATTCTTAAAGGCCACCTCACCCATGAACATGACCTTCCGCTTGGGATCTCCACTGTACTCGCGGAACCTGTAGAGACTGTTCTCTTCCTCGTCGGGATGGAATAGAACGTGCCTAGCCGTGAGCAGGAAGAGTTTGCCGGGTTTAGTGGTATCGACGAAGAAGATCCCGCCGGTCCCCTCGATGTTCGTCGTCTTCGCATTACAGATGGGGATACCAAGCGTAGTGGAGAAGGGTTCACGAACAATGGCGACGGGGTTGGCGGTGATGGCAGGTTTGTACATGCCCGCGAGAAGCTGGTACTTGGACTCGTAGATGATGACGTGAACATCCTCGATCTGGTTGTCCAGGAGGATAGATCTGCAATGGACGACGACCTGGAGGCCGGATTCGGCGGAGAGAGAGTCGTGGTTGATGCCAATCATGATGATGGCGGGAGGGGAGGGCTGACCAGCTATGCCGAGACGGAGAGGATGCATAACGGAGCACTGCACCTGCTGCCCGAGCAGGTAAGTATCCATGGCAGGACCAACGACATCCTCCCAGACGTCATTGAGACGGTGAGCACCGAGAACAGCGAGCTCCTTCGGCTCTAGATAGGCCTCGGCGCCGGTTGGCTGCATCCAGACGTCAGTGCTGGAGCGTGCGATCATGCGAGCCCCGGAATAGAGACCGTAGAGATAGAACTTTGTCTCGACTGGCGACGGGATGTACGGACCATTGGTAGGCGGGGTAGGAACATGGTGGCCAAACATTATCAGCAATAGGGGATCTCCGAAAAGTCACGAATTATGAGTGTTGAAGCACGATAAGGATGAGGGAAGAGCCAGTCAGACGAGATGGGGGAAAGAATCAAGGATTAGATCATGATCCCCTATGGTATGGGTTGTCCTATATACCATCGTACTGAATACTTGGATAGTATAATCTATTGATTACTACATCGGCTTGGTGAGGCCGAGTGTAGCTCGCTCGTATTTGATCGAGGTGGACAGTGGACGATGTCCAACAATGAGCACTTACAGCACAGCCATGTAAATTTCCCCGGTTATAGACACTTAGCACAGGAGGTGACATTGAGACAGGAGCTTGGTTGAGGGCAAGAGGGCTATTTATGCTCGGAGGCTGCAGGGGTTTAGTGCTAGCTCCGAAGGGCTCCTCTTGCTGCGCCTACGTGGCGCCCACAGGGCGCATGCGCTATTAGCCAAGGTAGATGAAACAAACTGCGTAGGCAACAACACGGGTACGGGTAACCCGCAGTGGCAGATCGATTAATCAACTGTTGGACTGAACGTGGTAAAACTCAACTCCGGCCATGTTTCGGTTTCAGTCACTAATGCAGATACCAGCCCTGCAGCATACACTGTGCTCTGAACTGTCGCATATTGTACTTGCATCTATAGATTCCGGTGACTCGATTGTTTGAGTGCATGATACACCGTTCAGCCACACCGTGGCGTTGCTTCCGCATGGTCGCGGGACTAAATCATTTCTGTCGATGTTCAGCCCTATTATTGCGACAATTTCTCAGTCCATCGCTTAGTTCAGTTTTCGTTGCACGTTTTGCTGGTCGTGTGCGTGCAGCAGGTGTGCTAAAACAAAAATTGCTCGAACTAGCCGTCTAGCGACCGTATCCCTCCAAATGGGTAACATAAACGAACAGCTCCTCGTGCAAATCGGCTCTTACAACACCAACCTCCAAGCTGGCGCAGGACTCCCTCAGGATCTCGTGGACTGGCTTGCTCCCACATTTCAGGTTTCCTCTTTCCTCTCCAAGGAACAGAGAGCACCAGACATCGTCGCCATTGGGTTCCAAGAACTACTTCCACTCCACCTTGGACGTATGTCTCTCATCTCACGCGTTTGTAGGAGCGGGTCTAATAAACGTTTTCCGACAAACACAGTTGCTGGACGCTCAAAGTCAGTCATAGACGAGAGGGATGTGCATATACGCACACAGATAGAAGCACATGCCTCGAACAAGGAACCCTATTCCCTCGTCGCAAAAGTCGTCAACGTTGGTGTCGCATTGCTGGTGTATGCCAAAGACGACGCAATTGCCCGTCATGTGTGCGATGTGCAGACACAATGGACTGGTAGCGGACCCGCATATATGGGTAACAAGGGTGCCGTAGGCATAAGATTTCGCGTCACTGATCGTGGTGCGGGGGCTGGTGAAGTCTTCACGTCAGTGTGTCCATCCATCGTATTCCCCGAACTCACCCAGTCGTTGGCAGCTTTGTCTGTGCCCATCTCACAGCCCACGAGACACACCTCAAACATAGGATAGCAGACTATCACCACATCGTCCGGACACTTCTCTTCCCGCCGCCACCTTCGTTCCCTAACGAACCCCCCACAACTATGTATGCTACCTCTCACCTTTTTTTCCTCGGCGACCTCAATTTCCGTGTCGCGATACCCGCTTCACACCAACTTCGTACGGCATCCCGCAATGAAGAGGCACTGACCATGCTTGCCGACGAGAAAACACGAGAAACCTTGAAGGAGTATGACCAACTAATCAATGAGCGTCGCAACGGGCGTGTGTTCATCGGTTTACGAGAAGGCCCTTTCTGGACGTTCAAATGCACATACAAATACATGCTCGGTGAAGTCGACAAGTATAAGTACGCAGCTTTTCTTCCTCGCATATCATATCGTCGCTCCTCCGTACTAAGATCATATTCCACTATCAGTACGAGACGAGCGCCGTCGTGGACGGACAGAATTTTGTACACGACGTACACGGACTCGCCCAATGCGCCGGACAAGTCAGACATTGCCAACATTTTGTACACGTCTATTCCCTCGTATGTCACCTCGGATCATGTAAGTTCCCTTTCATGCCAGCATTGCCCATGATATACATCATGCGTGTGTTATTGCTTTATCAATAGAAACCGGTGGTATCCCTCCTTCTCCTCCCTGCACCCAACACTTCGCCATCAACGCCTACAGAGGCAGGACCGCTGTCGACCCCTCCCCGTCTTTCCCTGCCCTCGACGTACACCCCAACGCCTGATCCTTTTACAATTGTCAAGAAATATACGGGCCGCACGTTGGACCGCATCGTAGGCTATACATGGTGGCTCGTTATCGTCTTCGGCGCAGGTTCCACCGTCGTCGGAATTTTCAATTTCCTCTGTGTCTATGCAAGTTGGAAGTGGCTCGGGCGGTGGTGGTGGGGGTCATCGAACGGACATGATGCTCCAGCAACCGTGGACACTGCGTGAAACTGCAGTCTGGGACTCGAGTCCAAGGTAAGCTTGGTTGTATATCTGCTTATTACCTTGCTTGCAAGGTCTCTCAGGTGCGGTTTCAAACCCCCTGTCTGACGGAACAAATAAATACAAATACTATTAAAATGGTAGTGAAGTTGCCAAAAAAGTTGGTGGAATGTGAAAAGTGGATATGTCCTGTGTCATGGGAAAGCTGAGGGGTCTTGGAGGGGGTTTGCATGTCCCCTGGGTCACAGTGTATGTCTCAAACCATCATGTTGACTTTGCCTGAGGTCCATAACTGTGCTCTTTTCTTCAGTCCTGCTGTTTATGGGTTAGGGATCTTTTGTCCAAGCTCGGATTTCAAGATTGTAGGGTGTGAGTTGGTGGAGTCCATGTGAGGGACCAACAGTGGTCTCCTTTTTGTGGCTGCTGAAGTTATTAGTATCAATGGTTCTCTGGTGCATGAAATCATCCAACATTTTGACACTTTTCCTATATTGCACTTTTCTGTACACTCATGACTTACTCTGTAATGATTTCCAAACAGCACTTGATTGTATTCATGCACTCCAAAATGTGGTTGGTTTGACTGAAACCCATCAAGGGTTCACATGAGTGGGAT
>JBBPNO010000611.1:0-18763 GCA_038090915.1 Boletus eberwhitei
TCATGCTGTGCAAGTGTGGGAATAAAGGTACCAGTCACATGATTAGAAATATAAATATTGGTATAGCTGGTAAAAGCTAATAATAGTAGTGGTAGTTGAAGATTTATTCATATCTCCTTGATGAACCGTTGGATTTGTCTGAAACTTGGTAGAGGAGTAGGCCTTAGTATAGCCTTTCATATGATAATAAGAAAATCTATGTTATCTATTCATGATCCTGCACGATTCTCATTTCGTGCAGGTCAACGGTATTCATCCTCCGACATTTGGCACGATGATTAGAAAGTTGGATTTCTTGTATTGAGGACGACCCTCAGTCACCATTTCGGCCGACGACTGTATGCAGTAGGTTTCATGTACCATACACGTAGGGACAAACTAGTAGTGCACTTCCATTGTCACATCATAATATAATCAGGCGGTGACTCGGATATATGACATTTGCAAGTGCACAACAAAAAGTCAAGATAGTACCAAAAAAGTAGTAGCAGATGGTTACTAGTACTCCGAGTCTGAGCTCACAACGACAGGATCTGATGCCTTTCCCTTGTCCTTCTGGTTCCCTCCAAATGGTGCCAACTTGAAGCCCGGCCACTTGCAAAACTTGTTGCAAATATGCTCGTCCTCAAAAAGTTCCACCACCTTCTCCAAATTCCCTTCGCAGAAAAGGTCGTGTCCAATGTCACTAAGCAAATAGATTAGTTGACATGAAAAAAATAAGATAAAAAGAAGACAACATGCACGGATGGGTGAGGATTTGGGGGTCTGTTAGGAGGGAAGTTGTACCTAATATAAAGACACGAGATCATGAGTACACATAGATAATGCATCAGGATTACGAGTCACTTACCTTGATAGTCTGAAATGTAGGCGGAACCCTTTGTTTTCATGTACTGGATATGTTGGGTGAACACGAGAAATTCTGCAACTTCGTAACCGGTCTCCCCAGGCTCTGGGAGTGGAACGCAGTTGCCATTATGAATGAATTTCATGAATGCCGTGTCGGCATCCTCTATCTCCTCTTCGCAAAGGTAGGTGCAATCAATTGATGGTGTGCGCGACCCTCTGGCCGGTGTGATCGGGTATCGAAAGGCGAGAGCAGCATCGACAAAATGTATGGAAGGGATTTCAAAAGGTGGAGGCTCACTTGCCTTTGCAATTCTCTTGGCAATGTAATCCTCAGCAAGCTTGAAGAGCACCTTCGTCCAGTACAAAATATTCGCCTCACAGAATAACTTCTCAGACTCCTCCTTGATGCCAAGACGCTTGAATGGGCCCGGACCCATGCTAAACCGGTCCTGATCAGGGCGACAGAGGTAGGGTCGCTTGATAATGATGGTCTCACGTGGCTTGGACCCTATGCCGGTGGCAGTGGGTTTTGAGAGTACCAAGGTTGCAGTATATGCTGTTTTGAAGGCACCAGCCCCCACATACGACTCATCCTGACCGCTAAGCCGAAGTTGTCCCGGGTGTAAGATCGTCACATTTTTCTTCAGGTCCAGGTTGAATTTGTGGTGATCGGGACTTTTCAGAATAAGCTTGATGGAAACTGTGGGAATGGGATAGAAGTTAACCTGGTAGACAGAATTCTTCAAGACTATAAACAGTTCGTAATGGAGTTGAAATGGAAAAAAGAAACCTTACTTTGTGTAGTATCCAAATCAGCAGTCCCACCAACTCGCAATGCTTCATGAAGGCCGTTACGATCGGGGGAGAAAGGCTCAGGCTTGACAACAAACATCTTCTTCATAGGTGGGGACTTTGTTGTACTACTGGCTGCACTTCCGGGGCACATACTATGGGCGCGCTTGATTGAGATTGGAGACAAGATGGCAGCAGGCTAGAACATTGTATGTCAGTCACAGTACACAATCAGCATGTATTAATACGTTACCTTTACAAGTGATTTGGATATTGGTCCCTCATTGTCAGACTGCTCATTGTCCAAGAACAGAGCTTGTGGCAATGTTGTGGGAGGTGAGCAGGTGGATGATGGTGGGGCAATCATGGAATTTGGCTGGCGGTGACGGGATGCAAGCTGTATGGTGTCCTGCATGGAGTGGCAGCGAGATGCTCCAGGAGATGTGTTCATAAGCTGCGTAGTGTTGTGTGCAGAATGACAGTGAGTAGTAGTACTGGACTTGTTAGTGGATGTGAAGCCCAACTCAGTCGGCGGTCCATTCTTCTTTGCAATAAACTCTTTGTAGTCTGCCCACTGGCTCTGAGGGACGACAACATAGATGGGAAACTGCCGGGTCTTGAACACGAATCCCTTGCCTTTGCGTTGGAGACAGTCCTGGTAAAAATAATCCAAAGGATTCTCGGCAGTCTCGGCATGATTTGTGAGGTCCACCCAGGAGTCATCGCGGGTCACAAACTTGTCCACACACCAAGGGAACTCAGGACAGAAAGCTATGATGTTGGGGACAAGAATTTCACGTGCTACTGCCACAAGCCCACTGGCAGTGATGTGTGCATCAATACTTTTCTTTCCTTCAATAATATTCTATAGTAATGTCAGTTGGTCGTGTCTAGCCAGTGGTATTGGTGAGTACTTACACCAAATGGGGTCCTATTCAAGCGACCTCTCCTTTGACCACCCTCACGCAAGGCAGCAATACTCAAAGAGATCGTCTTGGCTGAAAGTAGAGTACCACGAGCAAGGCCTGACCAATGCTGAGTTTCTGTAGAATGGTACACATGGTTTTCACTATAACCAGCGAGATTGTGTGGTGCAACTGCACGGCTGGGCTCCTGCATGGATGCTGGACCAGTCGTAGACCAAGCAGCTGGCGCATGCACATTGGAGCCAGTATGGGACAAACGGGCAGCAGGTAATGAGGGTGGCAACATTGCTTTTGATCCATGAGATTGAAGTGGTTGGGTGGGTGGGGCAGGTGGGGCAGGCAGATTCGTGCGCAAAATACCAACCCTATATCCCTGAGAAATTGCAACCAATGCAGGCGGATTGACTGTCGCTGTGAATGGAATTAGTTCTGGGGCAAAGTACTTCAAAAAAGAAAATGCTACATACATTTTGATTGTGAAGCTCTTACAGCTGCTTGTACCTGTTGAGGATCAGGAAGTGACACATTGATTGGCCCCGGAGCTGGGTCTACCATAGAATATGATCAGCATCATTCTTACTGGCGATCTGGCAGCAACACTACTTACTACTTGTTTCACGCACCATAGTACCTGGTAACCTGAGGCATTCTTCATAGCAACCTCGGCACATCTTGCGTGGGGGCATACTGGCATCGTAGTTTGCGATGGGATAGCAGGATGATCCTCGAGGGATGGATTTCTTGCAGAAGTACCGCTCACAGACCTGGTTGTCTGAGGCCACCTCAGTCAGTGGCACAACAAGTTGAAAGGAAGACATGAGGGAAAGGGCTATGTGACGTGTTAGTTGCAGAGGCAGCCCAGAGATTTTATACTAGTAGCTCACCTCAGTGATGATGCCTCGGCCAGCAGTGTTCCCAGGAACTCAATACACATTGTACACGGTAATGGCACTGTTCAACCCTTGTAAGCTGAGTTTACTGGAATTGATAAAGGACTTACTGTTGTCCAACAGAATCCCATGTGGCTATTGGACATCTGGTAATGAGTTGGATGATTGAATTTCGCAATAGATAGAGAATCTGTTGTGAGGAAATATCAGTTCAAGATAAGAGAACAAAACTTGTACATGTACCTGCTGAAGAAAGGGCAATGAGGATTGAGGTGGAACTTGGGAGGTGGCAGACAGCAGATGAAGTAAAGACAGCCTCTAAAAACAAAGAATGGTGTGGCCCAGATAACAAAAGCCCATAGAAAGGCGAAGAGTAACAGAAGATTCTAGGAGATTCTGCGAAGAGGGTGGATTCAAGTGAGAAGTGGTTGGACAAGAAGCTTGCAGGCTCAGTGGGTTCAATCTGCTCACCTTGGGGGCCACACATCTGACATGAGGCGACCTGAGTGATTAGTGCGGCATGTTTTACCATGCGGATAGTAAAGGTTCTGGGGCTCCGTACGTGGGCCTCACTTGCCTCACCATCGAGCTCCCTTTCCTCTCAAAGCACTGAGCAAGAGGCCCCACTTACCTCTCACCCAACCAAATCCATTGGCAGGCCATTCACCATGCCTAACCAGTGGAAACCTACCCGTAAGTGTCAAAATGCGGCTCTCATTGCCTTCAATGCACTTACCATGGACACAGCACCCATAGAACTGATAGAGCCTCACATTCGACGGCTCTGGGCTGCATGCCAGACAGACAGGCAGATTGTCGATGCACTTCAAAAAGTGTTTCACACTGACCAGTACAGCATTGGGTAAGACTTTGCCCTGCTTGCTTCACGAAATCCATCAGGCAAACATGCAATCTTGAAATAGACTCACCAAATTTAAGTCAATCCAGAAGAGCCTCAGATTGACTCAAGCACAACAGCAACAACACACGCCAGTCTCTATTGGGACAGAGATGGTTGAACTGTGAAAGGTGTACCCACATGCTGGGGCTCGAGAAATGGTCAGCCTTTTATTTCATGAACATGGTCTCAGCATTTCAAGGTAGGTCACACTCAGACATCTGGAAAGCCTTGCACTGATTTTTTGACAGGTGGGTAGTTCAGGAATATTTCCAGCTCTGTGAACCTCATCTCATCTGGGCCCATCGAGCTAACCACCTCAAACGTCGTCGCTTCTGGGCTGCAGGTGTCAATGACATCTGGGCCGTTAATCAGCAAGACAAATGGTTACGCTTTGGCCTGGCCTTACACACCGGCATCGAGCCATTCTTAGGGCATATTCTATGGATGAGGGTATGACATAATAACCGCAACCCGCAGCTTATTCTGTCCTACTATCTTGAAGTGGTGGAATCTCTCGGATGTAAGTAAGCCATTGTTCTCACTTCAAACTTTGTATACTCGCACGTTCCATGTTAGATGTTCCTATGGTGACGCAGAGTGATCCCAGCATGGAAAACTTTGGTATTGCAAATGCACAAACAATGCTTTGCCAAATGCATGACCCAGCACTGCAAGGTTTTGTCCAGCACCATTGGATGCGCACGAAGAAAAATATCATGCCAAAGATCACTTGGTCACAACTCCGGCACCGCTTCGCTCCAGGCTTCAAGGAGATTCTTGAAAAAGGTATCGATGCTGGGTGGTTTGACCCAGATAACACCTTACAGCTGTAAGTGCTGTTTCAGATATGACTGTGTATCTACTAACATATTTACTCGATGTCAGGATGGTCTTCCATTGGATTTTCATTCCATGGCTCCAATGAGAGCTAGATAATTACAAGCAATGCATCAATCGCTCTCGTAAACGACACGACTGTAATAAGGTAATATTTTGAATTCGTCCAGAATATCCCTACAAGTGCTAACAATCCTCTCAGATACTCCCACATGGCGTTCCTGAGCTCATCCACAAGTCACCGCAAGATTATGGCGCACTTGACTTCAAGGTATGTACAGTATATCATTCAAATATTTCTGGGTCCTCCAAGTTGGCAGTCACTCAACATACAAAATCAGGTCACAGTTAATCAAACAGCACTCAATCATGTTCACCAGCTTTACATCAAAGAAGACCATATTGTATTTGACCTTGTTCCCCCAGCTCTCGGAACCTTCATTGAGGGTTGCTATGGCCGGATTGGTTTGCCGTCTGTTGATCACTCTTCTGTGTGGATTGTCTATAGGTCACTGCTTAATGCCTTGCAACAGCATGACCATCGCCATGTCGAACTCCAGTACATCCTTTCAATCGGGAGTGGAGACAAGCAGGATGAAGGTAACGGCTGGCAGTTGATTCCTGGGCTTCAAGAACTTTTCGAGAATGAAGATGGATATATGGGTGGTGTGGCAAATGGCATGGGGCTTCGTAAGTTCACATCCGGGTTGCTCAAGTCTATAGTCCACTACTAACATTCATTTAGAAACCGAGCACCATCATGCGTTGGATGAGATGGAGGCGGAGGATGGTCTGCCTCCCGACCCAGCCAATCAAGATGACATTGAGATGGACGAAGCGGCAGCACTCCTGGACACATTCTCTGACTCGGATGACGAGACCACTTATGACTACAAGCTTTTGTCTGACAATATGTAAATAACAGTCCCTTCTTGCAGTTGTCTTGATCAACTTGAACTCAAACTTTTTGATACTTTGTCCGACATGTATGGTACATGAAACCTACTGCATAGTACATACAGTCATCGGCCGAGATGGTGACTGAGGGTCGTCCTCAATACAAGAAATCCAACTTCCTAATCGTCGTGCCGAATGTCGGAGGATGAATACCGTGACCCGAGATCAGCACGACCGTCCGGGCTTCCATAGCAACCTGATGTACAGTCGATGACCCATCTGTACAGTAGTGATAACACTGCAAATGTATGATAATTAGCCAAAGTCACCAATGCCAGACTGTCCATAACATTGATATCGGTACAACCACACCAGCCAATCTACATGTAGTACAATCATACCACATGATGGTCCTTCATTAAGGCTATATTAACGCTAATTGATAGCGGCTCTTTGTTAATTTCAACCCTAACATACCTAAGGAACCCTAACCACTAACTGGCTGGGGGAACCCCCAGACCCCCCTTTGATAACCTCACCACCCTAACCACCTAACTAACATTAACTGCCCTAACCAAACTCAGGATTTTCACCCCGAGAGAATCCTAACCACTAACTGGCTGGGGAAATCCCCCTTTTGATAACCTCACCACCCTAACCGCCTAACTAACATTAACTGCCCTAACCATACCTCTTCACATAAAGTAGATCAAAGCATTGGACTCACAAAAGGAAAACTTTTGAGCGACAGCTATAGAAACTCTAGAGTGATCAGGGTATAATATGAAATAAAAAAACTCACAAAGCGCCAACGGGTGTAGTAGATGGTACAGAGGCTCTACATCACTCTATCGAGCATAGCTGGAATCTGGAAATAGTTCGGAGATGGTGAAACTGAGCAAGAAACACCTACAGGTATCAAACCTCCAGGCTGGGCTCAAGACAGAAAGACATTTACAGTGCGACAAAAAACACTACAGATTGTGAGATCATCATTGCAGATCCTAGCCAAGGATGCTAGGAGTATGCCCAGGTGGTTTGATTTGCAGATGGTGGAGGTGGTAAAAAATCTGCAGCCACAGGAAGCCCAGCTCGAGTGTTAGGAGGAAAAACACTTACAGTGCAACAACAAACATTGCAGATTGTGAGATCATTGTTGCAGATCCTAGCCAAGGGTGCTAGAGTATGCCCAGGTGGTTTGGTTTGCAGACAGTGGAGGTGGTAAAAATCTGCAGTCATCCAATGATAGCATTTTGAATATTAACAAAGATTAGATCATAGCGCACCAACCACCACATCCATCAATGCCATTGTTGTTTCAGATGATGCATAGGGGTTGTGAGACAACCCCCAGGCAGTTTTGAAGGGCATCTTCAGCACTGGGATATTGAGAAAAATGTCGAGAAGAACAATATTGAGGAGGTGAAAGTTCAAAATTGTGGCATGGAAAGCAGCGAGCGGTACGGTCGCCACGTCGCACAGAAGTAGTTACTTTTTTTTTATTTATTTAGAAACCCCCCTCTCCTGAATGCCTGATTCGTGCCCCATTGTGACCAACCTGACCATAATTGATGCAGAGGACACACCGTGGCAAACTTCAGTTCGAACTGAATTGGCCACTGAGGGACTGAAATACCAATTCCTTTGGACTCGTCAGGGTGGAATGCAAACGTGTTTGGCTTGCCTTTGCATCATTCTCAGGGCTTGAGTAGAAGCCTCAGAGGGTTCCTTTTCCTGCTGTCATGCAGCCTGCTTTGAGGAGGTAACTTAAGGGTATGTTTTCTGGGAGACTGACTGGATGGAAAGAGAAATGTGTCAGTTTCTCGAATGGGAGGTGAACATCAACCAAAACCCCCCCTCCGTCAGAAGCTGGGAGGAGGAGGACTGACTCATGAAGGGTTCATTTGTCCAGGGCCTGTGACAACCTGCCTACAGCCAAGGCTTGCTCGCCTCTGCTCGACAGCTAGGGTATGGTCGAGGGGGTCCACGGAAGCAATGGTATAATGCATGCAATGGCACAGGCCATGCCATTGCTTCTTGGACCCCTCACCTTTCAAGTCACCTCTGCTGGCTGTCAATAACCTGCAGCAAGTTAGGATTAGGAAGCTGCAGGAGCTGGGTGTTGATGGCATCGATAGGGGGTGTTCGCTACTGTAGGCCCCGAAGTAGGGTGCCGAGTTCGAATTGTCACATGTGCATTTCTTTGTTCTTTGGTGACGTTCATAGCTCTCATGCTGTCAGTGGCTTCGAAAACCTAACTGCTGGGGAATTGTTTGAGTCACGGGCACGGACTTGTGAAAGGTATGTGGGACAAGCATCACCTATTTCCACACGAGCATGAGCTGATCTGGGTTTCAAGTAGTAAGCGGCACAGAGAAGGATGATGTTTAAATCATGTGATGGGATATTGGGAGGCCAGATGGAGGGGGAGATTGTGCTAGTATGTTGAGTTGGGGTTAAACGTCAAACTGATTCATCTGTAGTTTACATTCGTGGCAACATCACGGCCCATTTGGTAAACGAGCAACCAAGTTTACTTTTAGCCAGAGGTGAAATGTTGGCACAAGGGCGATGAGGATCGTTCCATTGAAGGACAGAGCATGTTGTACCATAGTGCGTATGGTACAGCTTGACTTGTTGGTCACTATGTCATCTCTGTATGGGTTGTCCCCCTACCGAAACTGAAAGAAAAGAAGAAAAGAAAAGGTCACGACTGCTGATGGGGATGGGAACAGGAACCAATGGCGAGGAGGAGACAGGCACTGGGACAAGGATGCCAAAAGGAGGGGATGGGGCAGAACGGCGAGAAAGAGAGGAGGGGAAAGGGCCCAAGGGGGAGATGATGGCAATGGCAATGGCAAAAATGGCAATGAGGGGAAAGGCATGGGGGGACGGGGATGTCAAGGAAGAGGGGACGGGGAACGCCAAGGGGACGGGGATGCCAAGGGGAGAGGGAACGGGAACGCCAAGGGAGAGAGAGGGGACAGGGACAGGCCAAGGGGAGAGGGGATGGGAATGGGCCAAGGGGACGGGAACGCCAAGGGGAGAGGGGACAGGGATGCCAAGGGAGAGGGGATGGGGACAGGCCAAGGGAGGGAGAGAGAGGGGATGGGAATACCAAGGCAACACGCCAGGATGTGGCTTGCAATGGCATGTCAAGACAAGGAAAGGGAGGGCAGTGCAGGATGTTGTCACATGGAGTGAATGGGGAGATGTCAAGCGATGGCATCAGCGGGGACGTGGGGATGGAGGGATGATGGGCGGAGACCATGGGAATGTGGGGACCGTGTGTGGTAGTGGGGACCGTGACACATATGGATAGATCTCTTCCATATTTTTCCTTCACATTGGCAACTTTAAACCCTTCCTCTTGTTCGCAATATTTAACCTGATACCATTTCATTTTACTTCTGCTTTTCGTCACTCTACCCAAAGTACCAAGGTGTTTCAGAACTTATGCACCCCCTGCTCCCCTGCCAGGATCCTCAAGCAAACACCGTAGACGCACTTATGCGGCAGTAGCAGACACCTTACCTATATATGCCATCCGACTATTGGCCTGGCCCTGAGGGCCAAAGAAAAACAAGCAATAAAATAAAGATAAAGAAGGGCATTAAATACCTGTTGCGGATGTGTAAGGTGTTTTCGTGCTTTGTACTTAGGTTACGCACATGCTAGTTTAAGATGGAAGAGGAAAACAGGTTGTTTTGGTTTTTCTGGGAAATGGTTGATTAGAAATGCACAAAGGATCGCTGCACAAGGCTCAGAGAGCCCTAAGATATTATACACCGTTCATTGACAGGTAGTAGCTCATGCATCGTCTGTACCCTGCTCCAAAATGGACAACGCACAGCTCCTGCACGAGGTGTGAACCTCAGCAGAAGAACCTCGGGTCCCCCTTCTTCTTTCGCTGGCACAACCACAGGAACACCTCCAGGCAGTTGTGGTATTTGCCCTGGTCTTCTTCTTCTGCGATCGCCCATGCTGTGAACTCCTCTTGGGTAGAGATCAGTTGCCTCATGCCCAGACCCTTGGCCATCTCCAACCTCATATGTCCCAACTGCCAGATGCAGAATGTCACCCGGAATAAGAAGTGCATGAATGGACACCCTCCTTGCTTCAGGAAAGTATGCCCTGCGTGGCATCTTGGGCCCTCCCTGTTCCTGTTCCTGTCTTGCAGAAGACTGCATGAGTAACAGTATGCAAACCTCTTGAACTTGAATGCCTTCTTGAATGTATTGTAGCTGCCCACGCCCTCCAATGGTTGCAAGTAATTGCAACGCGGGAAGTGGTCTTGCACAAGGACGCCTTCAACAACGAAGTGATACGGGCACATTCCTTGCAGCATAGGCATGTACTTGTCCAGCAACTCTGTCCGAGCGAGCCAAGACTCCCGTGTGGCAAGTGTCCTTTTTGCCCTGCCCACGTGGTTGCTGACTTCTGGCATTGAGCAAGACGTGGGGTTACATTCGAGAGGCACTGCTGTTTTGGCTGGACCCGGTTGAGAATGTAACTATTCAGGTTGGCCTTCATCAGCGGATGGCAGCGTGACATTGCAGCAGTTCCGGTACATACCCTTGTTACCTTCTGCGGTTTCCTGACAGCCTCCAGCAAATCCACTGCCAACACCATGGACAGAGTGTAGGCCTCGTAATTCGATGAAAAGCTGTCACTGCTCTATGTTGTTGCTTGATGCAGGTATTCCCAGCTGTAACTCTGAATCGGAGGGCCAAAGTGTTAACTGTACAGGGGGGCTGCGGATAAATAAACGCACACCTACCTCAGAGGTTGAAGCCCCCTCGCTTCTGGTACTACCAACCATGTTGGCCCTCGACCTCGCCGCCTCTCTCCCAGGATTCTTGATGGCATTCAAAGCAAACTGGTGCATTTTACCATCTGGAAGACACACGTCGCATGGTACTTGCCTCAAGTTTTCTCTACACTTCCGTGCCAGGGTCTCTCCATCCATATAGAGTGTCATCTGGTATACCTTGCATCGCCTCTTGTGGACCACCTGGGATGAGGTTGACTGTATGAAGTCTGATCTCAGGGCGGTCAGTTGCAGACCGAATGAACACTGTCGAGGTTAGGAACAGCCTGTAGTTTTTTAGTGCAGCCTTTTCCAAATGAGGGGGGATTGTCACAGAGAGCAGGAACAACGGCATCTGCTTGGAGGAAGCCCACTATGCCAGTCTCTTCCAGGCATCCTTTTGGTCGGATGGACAACTGAGTTGGTTGTGATGTTCATCGACAAACAGGGCCATGAACTTCGGGGCATCTTCCTGGGACAGTGTCCTTGAGAGATTAGCGTCAGTGTCAGGTCCAAAGCCAACCTCCAGAGTACTCACTCGGTGAGGCATCTGCGGGCAAGATATTCAACTTGAACGAAGAGTATTTGCACGTCCTGCGGGATGACCAACGTGTTCGAATAGTTGATCGCCTTGACCCTGACCCTCTCAGCTTTTTCAGATTGCTGGTTGAGCAGGACCATGAATGGGCAGACGATGATGAATTTAACCTTGGGGTCCAACAGGGCCGGTACCAGCCATAGCATGCTCTTTCCTCTGCCCATGTGCATTGTAATCATGGCATTTTGCTGGCGTTGCATGACTAGCAAGATGCTTAACATCTGCACAAAGCTTTTCTCCTGTGCATTCGGGTCTCCCACCAAGGTCTGGATTGCGCCTCAAATATTTCCTCAAAGCATGGCTTCCCCAGACATCTCCCGGTTTAAAACATTTTGGCACATTGCCATGTGTTGCATGCCGAGCGAGAGCATCAACCTTTGTGTGCCTGTGTCGGTGGATATCAGGAAGTTGGGCACCATGAAATCATCCATCAAGTTTTGCAGCTGCTCGTCTCCAAGCACCTCTTCCGATGAAGACTCGTCTGGCGAAAATTCACTGCCAGACAATTGCATCCTGCGGCACAACCTCTTCACAAGTCGTGAGGATCGTTCCATACACTGCAATGCAACAATGTTCCTCTTTCATTGGCCAGGGAGGTGGATTTGAGGTTCGCTAGCCTATCTGGGCAGCATCTCAAATGGATGTTGGGAGGAGCTTAGGAAGGAAGACTTTTGTCGGCTTCCAGAGAGAGTTGAAATGGTGGATGCGGCTGCCTTCCCAGACGTAGTCAGTGGCGTCGACCTCAAGCTTAATTTGAATGGGTTGCCAATGGGTGAAGACGAGGTCAGATCCAGGACTTCATTTTCCTCTTCTGACCGTCTAGCATTTGGCATGAGTGAAGAGTGCTGGCTCTTCCAAGTTGCTCCCGAAGGATGCCACTCTCCAAGGATTTCCTCACAGGGGGAGTTATCAGTGGTGTCCACTGGGGAGATAGGCTTTTCGAGGTGGCTCCTTGAATAAAGGTTGTTGTAACTGGATACCTCAGGTTTAACTGCAGGTTGGGCTGGCCTAGGACTCGGAGAGTGGCGAGAGACAGCGGTGTTGGAAGGTGAGGTGGGTTGGGGTGAAGACCAGGATAGGGATGGGTGCAGGACCTCGCTGTGTTCTGCTGCCATTCGGGCAGGCAAGTCATGCCTTTTCAAAGGTCTCACAGCCTGGTAAGAATTTGGTCCTGCAGGTTGGCATTTCTCCACTGTGTCCTAGGCAAAGGGGTTTGTGTTATGGTCAGATGAGGGGCCAGCTATCACCCTGGCAGCTACTTTTGATTGCATTTCTGCTGCAGCTGTCAGCTTCTTCAACACGTCAGACATCAAGCCAATATCCGTGAGCCTGCTCATCACTGCGTCCACTACTAGACCCAACACTTGGATGGCAAGCTCGCTCACGTCTAAGGGCTTCGCATTTCTAGCTTTTGTTCGAAGAATGCAAACGGGCTCTTGAGGCAGGTGGGGCCCCATGCCAAGCAGGCTTCTCCACTCCTCGCAAAGCCACTGGTGCTGCGAGAGTACGTTGTTCAACAGGCGAGGTAAAGCACCATGGACGATGGTGTAGTGCATGGCATCGATGTCCAGTGAGTGATCTGTGGCCTCTGTGAGCACCTCATCTGCACATGGGAACATTTCATTCAGCGAGATGAACTTGCAACCCAATGTTATCATACCCTGGCGGAGGTCACTCACCCCCCATGTGCAGCTGAATACTTCCCTGTTGTACTTGAAGAGATCCTTGTAAAACTCCCCTGGCTGAATTCACTTCTCGTTTTTAACGCAGAGATATCTGAATAAAAGGCAGGGTTCAGTGGTGCGCCTTGCTGTCGGGAAGGCTGAAAGACTTGACATACATTCTGTAGACCCAGCGGGATTCCTCGCCATGCTCTATGCCTGAGAGCATGGCTTGGGCCTCTCTCAGGCCGCTTTCCAACAGAATAAGCAAGATGTCGGTGAGTGGTACCACCAAAAAGGCCGGGATGCAGCTGTCCTTGCCCTTCGTGTTCGTTGTCTTGCTGTACATGCTGATAAAAATCCCCTCCCTTCCTTGAAAGATCAGGTTGTGCAGCCAGTCCATATTCCTGATCTGGTGCTGGAGGAACTGCGTTGCCCTCATCAATAGCTGCAGGCCGACATACAGTGCATGTATGACATGGCCCCAGATCCTATCTGCTTGCTCCAGGAACTGCCGGATCGTGTTTTGGTCCCATGACCAACCCAACCCAACCCGCCTGTGAATGACCCAAGCCTGTGGCTTTTGACTGCAGACATGAAGAAAAAGTATTTCTTCTCCATGAACAGAGACTCTTCCAGGAAACTGTATCCGCGCTGTACATTGCTGATGTCATCAACAATCTGCCTCTCCGGTGGAGCTGGCCACTCTGTGTCCCCACTGAGTGATACATACAGGTCCTTTATGTTTTCGACCAGCATGTTCATACCCCCTCATAGGCGGTCCAAATGAAGGGTCTCCGTCCTGATGGAGATCCAGTGGTAGTCGGGATCTACGAAGATGTTCGGGTCCTTCACCTGCAAATAGGAGAGCCAGGATGTAAACTGCTGTAGCTCTGTTACCATATTGAAGGTATTCGCCTTGCCCAATCTGAGGGTTAGGTTGTGGAAACAGCCAATGCGCCTACACCAAAAGGAAAGGTCCCATGTGAGCAATCTGCGACGAAAAGCTTCAGTGCTGTTGCTGAGTGACTCACTCAATTGCATCCTCTGCTGGGTTCATTCTGTCATAGTACACCAGTGATTCGTACATTGTGACAAGGTGGCAAAAATACTTCAGTTTTGCCAGAATGGGTGTGAGGTCGCTCGCCTGCATGAATGAACCATCGTCTCGCAGTGCCATCAGCCAAATGAACTGCTAAATCGGGTTACCCCAACATTTCTGGCTCTTTTCATCCAGGCTGTGAACAAGTGACCAGCAAAAGGCCTGGAATGCAGAGATTATGTTTGTCTCGGTATCCTCCCCTGGGCTCTTGTTGCTGGATTCAAGGTACTTGATTAGCACGTGGAGATACTTTTTTTGCAACGCAGTGTAGCTGATCCTCAGCCTACAGTCGTGGCCAAGCTCCAGCCTGATCATTGCCCTGACCATCTGAATGAAGAGAGAGGCATAGCTTTCATTTTCCCAGGGCAGCAGCTGGAAGTATTTCGCCCTTTGAACCACAAGACTGTCAACAGGACTGCCTTTTAAGAACATGGGGTCTGGGTGACTTACTGCTGAGGTGAGAAATTCGGGCAGCTCATCAACACCTTGGCAAGTGTGAAGGAATGGGAGGAGCCCTCCAGAAGGTCTCTGACCACCTGGTGGTGACCCGCCACTGTCTTCTCCAGGAAAACAAACATCCCCCCAAACTCTGCTTCCGAATGCTTTCCCTTCAACATACGTGCTGCCTTTTGCTATTCTGCGTCCTTTCAAATTTCTGGCTAAAACAGGTCCCACATTGTGATTTTGAACAGTGGCAGTCGGTCACGGTCCGCGTCTTGAATGATCACTGGGTCAGTGGTAGCTGTGGGCAAAAACACCCCTCTAAGATACTTGCGCACGTCAAGGTTGCAGGTCTGTGTGATGGTGGTGTCCACTTCAAAGTATACTCAGCCAACGCTTTGAAACATCACCTGGATGGTCGACTTTCGGTACAAAGAATTCACTGCAAGACCCTGCCCGTGCTTCAGCCTGCAGTGTTCCAGCATGGTCTGCAGGTCCCGGATGCTGTATTCACAGGTAGCATCTGCAGTGCATGACAGTCCTGCCACGGGGGGTGCGAGACCTCGAACCGGGGGCCCGCACGCCTGGAGGATGGGCATGTCCTCCGGCTTCACATACACCCCGTGGTCTACACAGAGCGCCTGTAAGCCTGCTCGATCTGCCTGCAGCACCTGGTGTCTGTGCTGCTTCCTTAAGTGCCCAACCACCATATTGGAAGTGAGGACCACTTCGCACCCCCAGCAAATGAGGATTGAGAGTTGGCTGTATAGTCACGACCCAAGGTTGTCAAGGACCCCACCGCCCTCCAGGTGGTTCTTTTCTGCTATGCTCTTATTGCCTGCTAAAAGAGGCCTACTGTCAGCTGCTGAGTTACCCAAGCACTTACCTGAGCCTGCTGCTTCCCCTGACCTAGTCGTCGAACGTCCCTCAGGCTGTGCTGCAGAGGCTGTGCTGTCACATTCAGAGGAGCCAGCTATGCAGCAATCTGTTACAGGCACTGTCTTCTGTGAGAAATGGTTTCATTTACTGCCAACTGTCACATCGGAGGGGCCACGAGATGCGCCAGCGTGTGATGCACTGAAGTGTTGCTCAGTTGGTGCTTCCATACCAGACTTCACAACCGCACTCTCTACAAGATGAAGGGTTCATATAGAGGTTAGCTGTAATGTAGGGCACTGCATGGAATAGAACATACCCAACCTAGCCCCGTCTACTTTTTTGGCCACAGGCTGGACTGCTGAAATCTGGCACACCCTTGTGTGTGTCCTTTAGGTGTTTGGACAGGCTGTCCCTTCACTGGTATGACCTTTCATAGCCCTCAAAGGGGCAGTGGTAATTGTCATCCTTTACTGTGACCACATATTCTTTCCCATTTATGATGAACAGAGGGTAGATGGAGTGTCTGTTCGACTGATGGTGGTGAAGACCCTCAGCATTGTTGAGGATTTCATGGCAAAGATCACATTGGAAGGACATTGTGGGGTATGGTATTGCACGTTATGAGAACGAGACTATGACGAAAGTATATGTGTCTTGGCAGCAGATGCTTCCACTGCACTTTACCTTTATATGCCATAACCAAACTGGTTTCGAGCCTCCTACTGCAGTGTTTGCTACAACCTAGGTTACCCACGGCGGAACAACTGTTTGTTTCAAAACTAACCGTTGGCTGTGACCTCTGTAAGTGTGCCAATAACTGAACATTGTTTCTGAAGCCTAACCAGTTAGAGCTACACATGTAGGCTGGAAAAGCACCACATGCTGCAAATCATATACTGTAAAAGGAATATGCCCAAAAGGGTTCTGATGCAGCTGACTGAAGCCCTCGTTATACTGGCGGGCATATATGGACATGTCTCATTTGCCTTGAAATTATTGTTGGTTGTGAGATAAATAAACTCTAAATAGCTAGAAACAAGCCAAACCCTTTTCTTAGAATCTAACCATTTGGGAAAGGAAGAACAACTGGTGAGCCAATTGACTAAACTATAAAACTCACTCACAAGACAAGTCTTCTATTTGATCTGATAAATAAGTTGTCTTTCACCAGCTTATAGTCAGATTGGGGGCTGGAGGAATAGTTGAAGGATTAATTATATAGCCTAGCATCCTAGTCATCAACCAATTCCTGAAAGATTGACACCAGATATTGCTGGAAGCTCTGATGCTCCCTATATAGACTCAAGCAGGCTGGACAAACTTGGAACAAAACTCTAGATCGAAAGCTTGGAGAACTTGGCTTCATTTGTTTGGATGCAGAAACATGCCTTTATGTCTACCAGAAAGATGGACAGGTCTGCTTTCTGGTCGTCTATGTTGATGACCTACTCCTAGCTGCAAGTTCCTGGAAGTTCATGGATTCTGTCAAAAAGGAACTTTCTTCTAGCTTTAAAATGCGGAACCTTGGAGAAGCCAAATATATCTTGGGAATTGAAATCAAGCGCAATTGTGAACTTCGAACCATCTCTCTGTCCCAATCACAGTACTCCCGAACAATCCTGGAATGTACCGGTATATCAAACTGTAAACCTGTATGGACTCCAATGGTGCACAATTTCCATCTCTCTGCAACCGACCCATCATCAGATCCTTGAAGTATCTCATGCCTGGAACACGTCCGGATATTGCCTACACAGTTGGGACACTCAGTCGCTTCAGTGCAAAACCCAAACTAGTTCATTGGAAAGCAGCAAAGCGAACACTCAGATACATCCAAGCCACAAAGAACATGGAACTCAGATTCAATGGGACTGAGATATCAATGGACCTAGACTTTCATGGATACACTGATGCTGGGTGGTCTCAGGATCCCAACAACTCCCGATCCACTTCCAGTTTCCTTTTCATGAGCAATCATGGGGCCATCTCCTGGTCCAGCAAACAACAAAGCATGGTTGCACTCTCAACTACTGAATCGGAATACATTGGACTTAGCAATGCTGGACAGCATCTTGCATGGCTTTGGACCTTCTTCGAGAAAATTGGGCATACACAGAAGGGCCCGAGTGAACTATTCTGCAATAATCAAGCTGTCATAATCCTATCCCGTAATCCACAGTTCCGAGCACAAACCAAGCACATCCAACAGAAATACCATTTCATCAGAGATGACCTTGTTGGAAAGGGAGAAGCAATTGTTTGCTATGTTTCAACCGGAGATATGGTGGTAAACATACTTACAAAACCACTTGTAAGGGATCAACACTGGAAGTTCGTTAAAGCCATGGGACTATGGTTATACTCGAGTGGGAGTGACAATATTCATCCATAATCAAGTCCTGAACCATTTCAGTTCCATCACTTCTGAGCCTGGAAGTGCCCATTCAGAATCATATTCTGGAACCACTAGTTCCGAAGGTACTTCCAAAATTTTCCCACACCCTTTTGCAGGTTCTGAGACTAACATCTCGGAACTGCTCCGGAACTGTTTCCGGAATTTTCCTGCACTCATTCCGAACTCAGAATGAACTTTTATTACACTTAGACTTTCATCATTTTTTAGCCAATACTTACAACATATGTTACACACTTCCTTCGGACCCGTTTACACCACATCACATATAACATAATATGAATATACCTCCACCCATATATAATTCCTACTCACTGACATGCACCTCAGTCATTTCCGCCCTCTTAGGCAGTGGCTGAGGTGAGTCTCTTTTTCTTATCATTTACTTGTAGCTAGTATACTATAGCTCTGGGCAATTCCTGCCCATTCCTAGATTCTGTTAGTATCCTTTTCAGTGCACAAGGTATCACCTTTGTCCCGAGGTTCCCCGATGGTTGATGATGCTATCCACTTCATATTCTTCCTCCATTCTGACTAGTTCCGGTGGTGGACGTGTGAAGTTGGATCCATGTTCCATGGTCTCCCAATACGGGGAGAGTAGGGATGCATGGAATATATCATGGATCTTCCATTGTGCTGGTAGCTTTAGCTAGTAGGTGATGGAGGATATTACTTGGGTGATTTTGAAGGGACCAGTTCTCTTGGGAGATAGTTTTCTGGAAGGAACCTGTAGTTTCAGGTTCTTGGCTTCCAGCCAGACTTTGTCT
>JBBPNO010000612.1:0-18700 GCA_038090915.1 Boletus eberwhitei
TACCTTCGTCTCAACCGTATATAAACCATCAGTATGACTCCTGTATAGCCAGTTCGAATATCAACTCTGAACACCACTCCTGTCCTCCGTCTGAGTCTCGACGACTCACTCTGACCTCCGCTCGACTTGACGTTTGACTACATCGAGTCCATACCTCTAACCTTCCTGCGTCCTCGAAATCCGGGACATCGGACTCGAGCAAGGGTGCACCACATAAGGTGAAGCCAAGTCCCGACACCCTCAAGTAACTCCGGTTCATCGGAGTTACATCGGAGTTGTCCGTTTTTAACAACAGGTTGGCTTCATCAAACCCACATACCCATGCAAGTACTTGGGCAGTGCAAGGTCAAGACACATGCAACTATTTTTTAACTACTATGTATATACAAAGCTGCGACCTGGAGTTTATATATAGAGTACCCAAATCAAACATGAAGAATGGAGAGCATGGCATGAAAACATCCAACCAATACTGCCATCAACATGTCACCTCCATCAAAATGTGTCTTGAAATTGACAAGTAAAGCCAAGGCTGCACTTGACAAGTACTAGGAAAAAGCAGCCAAGTGCACAAACACCACCAAGACTGATGAAATCACAGTGAAAAGGGCTCGTGTTTCCAAACCAGTGACCAGCACTGGTAAAAATCACACTGGTAATGTATCTCAGGCATTAGTGTCCTCTATGACAAGGCAAGCAAGCATTGAAGATGCATCTGATGAGGACTCAGACAACCCACTGAATTATGGCATTTGCATACAGTTACCCTCCATTGAGATTTTGAGTCCTGAGAATGAACTAGGTAAGCAATACTCAAGGGTGGTAGCACATCAAATGAAGAATTGGAACTTATCTGTTTATGCTTTTTTTGAGCCACAGCCTTGGATTGTCAATATTATTGGATAATGTGTGAAACGACCTGACCTTACTAGAAGGTGCAAGCAACAATCAAGAGATGACAAGTTGGGTGAATCAAATAGCTCCTGTAGTCAACCAGTAAAGCTGGGAAAAAGACCAAGAGGACAAGACTGAGGTCCTCTGGAGGTGACTTGGGCCTTTATATACTGTCTAGGGGTTTACACTTGTGTACACTAGATCTATCGATATGCTATGCTACATGCATGATTGGTGAGGCAGACATAAGGGAAACATGTGTATTAGTACAGCCATGGAATGGAAAAGAAGCATAGCATGAGGGGTACATGAGGTGAGTGAGTCATAGATAAAGGCCTGAGGCAAACATGTGTTTGTCTAGACTAATGTGTGTGATCCTGCAGGCAAGCATGAGGTGATCTAGACCTTGTATGAGTCAGGATGAATGGCATGAGGATGCCATGAGGCTGATGGGTCTAGATCTTTGCATGGACTTGAGCATTTGGCAGGTTCGGGTTATAGGGGTAAAAGATAGGGGCTAAATGCAAAAGTCAATGTATAAAATGAGGAAAAATATTAGAAATAAAGGGAAAAATAATGTGGTCTGTAACAGTGTACATATGAGTTCAGATGCTGTGGATGGGGCTGCAAAGTACAGTCTGCTGGTTTCTCAATATAGAAGATGCTCAATCAACAAGTAACATGCAAAAGCATGTCAAGTCTTGTTGGGGGCCCAATATCTTGGCTGCAGCTGATGATGCCAGAGATGCAAATGAGGTTCACACGAAAATAGTAAAAAGTATTCTACAAGATAGATCAATTACTGTTGCATTTGAGAGAAAGAAAAAAGACAAAGTGACATACTCACATCAACAACACACTTGGCATGAAACAAGATGTGAATTTATTCTTGGTGGTGATCAGCTTGAATAACATTGTTACCTGTAGGGCCAAGATTGTTCATTGGGTAGCTGAAAGTCTATGGCCATTTGCCATTGTTAATGACCATAGTTTTAAATCTTTGATCAGGTTGGCCTGAATATTACTTACTTTCAGTCACCACTGTTTCACATGACATGCATCTCATTTTCATACATACTTGCAATCATGTGGCTGCAATGTTGCAGGTTAGAGAAGTCACAGATTCATAGAGAGTGGACACTTACTGTATTAACATACCAGAAATATGAAAGAAAGCTTAACTTTACAACATATGCTTGGACATCTCTGAACCATCAAGCATTTGTAGCATTTTGCATACACTTGGAGCATGAGGATAAGCTGCTATCAATGCCATTAGACATTGTTGAAGTTGCAAAGGTAAATGACCTGCCAGGCTAAGTAACATGCCATTATTAAATGAATGTAGTCGTACATTGGGTGTGAGCTAGCAGCAGTCTTCATGACAATGCTAGAGGAATTTGGATTAACAGAAAAGGTTTGTGCATATGCAGGAACTTATCTTGTATTAAGAAATTGTATAGATTCTTGCTGTGACATGCAATAATACATCCAACAATGACACAATGGTAGACAAGCTGTCCAAGCTTATACTTGAGTTTGCAGATGATGCCAGTTGCACATGCTGCTTTCTGCATGTTGTGAATTTGGTAGTGAAAAGATCCTGCAATTCAACATGAAAAAAAGACCAAGGAAAGATGACAGCAAATTGGAAGAGTTGGAAAGGGAATCAATTGAGGACAAGACATTACTGGCTGAAGCTGGAGTTAAAGTGGATAATGAGGAAGGAAACATTGATAAGATGAAAGAGTTGGACAAGGCAGAGCAACTAGTAATAGAAAGGTCAATCTGATAGTAAAGTTAGCTTTGGCTAAGGTGAGTGAGAATTTTGTTGACCTATCAGAGAATCTGACTGGTTGCTTATAGCTCTGTAGTCTTGCCTTCAAAATGATCCACACAACCACCATTCTTCTTCCAGCCTGGCAAGAAATTCTGAAAAGGCTTAGTATGCATATCACAAACATGCCAAGAGATGTTGTGACTCACTGGAACTCCACTTTTGATATGTTGGAGTATGCCTTGAATCATTGGCAGGCAATCAACCAGGTCACTCAACAGTGTGATCTTGACTTGCAGAAATTTGAGCTGTTAGATGAAGAGTAGGTGGTCATCTAACAATTTCACAATGTCCTCAAGGTGAGCCTTGTCCTTACCACATGTTGATATAGATGGGCATATGTTGCTAATAGAATGTAATTATGTAATTGACTTCACTAGATGCTCAAGGAAGCCTTTTTTTTTTTTTTCAGGGTTGATGCCCAATCTCGCAATAGTCATTCCAGTGATGGACCACATCAATAAAATGCTCACAACTTACTTACATGATAGAAAATATCTCCCATTCATTCACTTTGCTATCTCACTTGCCAAAAAGACTCTGAATCATTATTATTCACTTACCAATCAGTCAGAAGTATATTACATTGCTATGGGTAGGGATTTGGCTGCTTGCACTTGATTTTGGTTATTAATTATAAGTACTAGTGCTCCATCCTCGATACAAGCTCTCATATTTCAAGACTGCCCATTGGCCAGATGAATGGATCAAAACTGCCAAAGAGCTGGTCACAGTTGAGTTCAAGCAGATGTACAGTAACTACAATGGAACCAATGATATAATGGATGTTGAAGAGGTAATATTACAGCCTGAGGTTGCCAAGAAGGTAAGTAACCCTTGATGTCTATTGGTGCTATATACTATCCTGCCTCCTAGCCTAGCAACATGTTCAACACCCTTCCTGCACTTGCTCCTCCTAAGCTTGCCCACCTTGATTCAGAACTCACCTGCTACCTTGCCACCAAGATTGAACATGTTACCAATCCTATTTTATGGTGGTATGAATATTGCAGCACCTACCCCCAGCTCTTTCATATGGCCCTTGACTATCTAACTATACCTGGTGAGTGTTTCATGCCAGTAATATTATATTAATTTGACAACTTTTTTTTTTCACAGCTATATCAATTGATGCTGAACACCTATTTAGCCACAGTTGCCTCCTACTTATACATGTTCATTTCTGATTGTCTACTCAATCATCTTATGTGCTGCTCTGTATTTGGGCCTGAAGTCAGCTGAATCTTATCCAGAATAATGATGTAAGGGCTGTGAGTGAGTTACCTGACCTTCAGGGTGATGAGCAGGAGCTCAAGGGTGGTTGGGATAATATAGTTATTAGCTAGTCATATCTACAATGATTTCTGTGCAAATATGTCTAGCCCATAGGTGTACCCTCATGCAGGTATATCCTAGGATACTCCTTTCATTGCCACTTGCAGTATCCCAGACCTGTCAGTGAGTATGGGTATGGGTATGGGTTTGACTGCCAGTACCCTGCATGTTACCTATGCTATTGCCTAGTGATGATCACTCCATGGTTATCACATAATAAGGGAATTGCTATATATTGAATGAAGCCAATGGAGGAGAGAAGAGTGTGAAGCCATAGGAGTTTCTGTATAGCTTTGCTGGCTGCAATATATTTGGCTTCACATGTAGACAGAGTGACAACACATTGTTATTGCATGCACTAGGTAATGATTCCAGACCCTAGAGAGAAACAAAAGCCATTGAGGAAGCAGTGGGCATTGATGCAAGCTGCATAATCAGAGTTAGTGTGGCCCAAGAGGCAAGTGGGGTGGTCACCACTGAGGGTGGGTGCAAAAGTACAAGTACCTTTTAGATAGCAGACAACATGTTTAGCTGCCTTCCAGTATATGTGATGGTAACAGTTGAGGTAACAACAAAGTTGTTGGACTGTGTAAGCAATATCTAGCTGGGTTCTGATCGCCAACATCAGCAAACACAGGATTTCACCAAAGTGCTCATAGTGCCATAGTAGTTTCATAGTAGTCATAGTGATTTCATAGATACTGTAACTCATAGTGTTTATAGTATTCATAGTGTTATAGTATCATAAATGGTATCCACAAGGCCAATTATGAGCTTCAGAGTGTACTCTGAAGTGCTCTGAAATACTCTGATATGACACTGTTGCTGTAATGTTTTGTAGCTGAAATCAAAACTCAGACAGCTCTGATACTACTGGCTGACATGCTGAATTATGTGCACTCAATCATGTGTGCAACAACAGAGAGAAACTTTTTAAGCCAGATGATGGGAAGAAACACCTAAAATGGCTTCAAAAGGGCTTCATGTTAGGAATGAAAACTCTGAGGGAACTCCAAAGTACTGGAGCTAGCTGAAGGGGTCAGGTCTTGGCTTCACTGTATATGGTGTGCCCTTGCTTGAGTCCATGTCCTGGATTTCAATGGTGTTGGAGGTTCAGAGGTTAAGGCTTGACGTGATCAAATGTTGGTTGAATAGAGGTCTAAGTGAGTTGTCAAGACTCATTGAGATAGAGATCAGGAGTGATGTTTAGAGTTGATATTTGAACTAACTATATAGGAGTCATACTGAGGGTTTATATACAGTTTGAGGTGAAAATATTAGTAATGGAGTTGGTAAGACAAGGCTAAGTAGCAAAGGTAGAGTAACAGAGTTGGTACCTTGCTGGAGCAGTGCTCCTAAGTGAGACAGACACTGGGTTGGAAGTATCTACAGAGCAAGACTAAGACAGATGAAGAAACATAGATATATATGAATGAGGAGATGAGATTACTATATACAAGTCTGAAAGCACAAAAGTATGTTTCAAGGGAGAACACACTGGAGTTATGGATGGGAGTCCAGAGTTGGACTTGTCAAATTATGCAGGATATGACAGTATTCTCCTCTTAGGCCTGAATTCCTGATAGGTGAGAGACAATATGGAGTGAAAAAATTGGAGTCCAAAGTTAAGAAGCTGTTTATGTATAAAGTTGACAGTTTAGCTCAGCCAATTCTGCATACTCCTTACTCCTTATCTCCTACCATGTCTGACCTCAGTGATATTCAACAGTGGTCTGATGAACACCTTGCAAAGAACAAAGAGAACAAGGAGGCGGTCAGTGCTGCTAAGTACAATGAATGATGGAGGAGAGCACAGGCCCAGAAGGAGGAGGCAGAGAGGAGGGCACATGAGGAGGCAGAGAAGAAGGTGCACAAGGAGGAAGAAAGGCATGCTGAAAGGCCAAGGAGGAGGAGGCTGCTAGGGAGGTGAGTGGTATGATTCACTGGAGTAGATTGGAGCTAACAGAGGGTAGGCAGAGGAGATCAAGATGCAACAAAGTGTCAAGCAGGGGGAAAAGCAGGCATCAACAGAGCAACCCTACAACCATTGTGACCACCAGGGCCTCAAGTGTGTATTCAGCCCCAGTAAATCAAGGTCATGTGTCAAGTGTTGTGATGTGAAGGTGAAGTGTGAATGACCTGGGAAGGAGCAGCTAGAGAGGCAGAAAAAGAAGTGGAGGATGGAGGCAGGTGAAGTGGGGCCTAGTGGCTTCAATGTGGACAAGGCAATGCCAGAGGTGCTGACCAGGCTAGTGGGGATCCTTTGGGAGATCCATGATGCCTTGTGGGCACAGAACAGGCATGTGGACCAGCAGAACTCACTGCTGGAATGCCTGATGGAGCTGAAGGTGGAGGAGTTATATGAAGAAGGAGATTTGGACTTGGAGGAGATAGAGGAAGAGAAGGAAGTGGAAGGGGAGTTGGCAGAGTTGGCTGTAGAGGAGATAGAGGAAGGAGGTAATATGAAGAAAGGTGGAGAAGAAGAAGAGGAGGAGTAGTGTATTAGTTTTTTTTTTTTTTAATACATCTTTCTTTTCTGATTATGTGGAGTGAGGTCCAGGCTTATCCAGATAGCAAGTATGATAGTCTAAGATGAGTTCAGAGGCATGACCGAGTTTAGTGGCCAACAACAATAAGGTTTCTTTGTCTGTTCCTTCATAACTTGACCAATGGACAAGATATAGGAGTTTGCAGTTCTGGCAATGTCAGTCTATCTTGGAGTTGAGGATCTCTGAAACTTTGTACTCTGATTTCCCATCTACTTCAACTGGAGGTGGCAGATGTACTTGATTAGGTATGATGTTGGGTATGGAAGGTTCTAGTTGGAAGATGTGGAAGACCAGATGAACAGACTTTGTTGACTTGGGAAGTCAGAGGATAAAGGAGTGGGAGCCTGCCTGAGTGATGATTGGATAAGGACCTAGGTTCTTCTTGGAGAGTTTCTTAGAGGGTCTAGTGGAGTGGAAGTACTTTGCTTTCACAAAGACCAGGTCACCAACTTTGAAGTCTGGTGCTGGAGATCATTTAGCATCCACAGGTCCTTGGTAACACTTTTGGATGGCAGCCATCTCTTCATGAAGATATTCATCTAGGTTGATGGAGTATTCATGAGCCTTTGTGGAGGTGAGATCACACTCAAGATGTATTGTAACATTGGGATGATAGCCTTTGTTGGCAAAGAACAGAGACTTTGGTAGTACACTTGGGACATTATTGTAAGCGAACTCTGCTAATGGCAGGAGTTCAGACCAGTTGTCTTGCTGGTAGTTGCAGTAAACATGGAGATACTATTTGAGAGTCTGGTTCATATGCTTTGTCTAACTGTCTTCTTTAGGATGATAACCAGAGGTGAAGTGGAACCAGTTCCAATGTCCAGTTTTGGCTGAAATGTCTGGAGAGTAGATGGTCATGTTTGTAGTGAAGAACTCAGAGTCAGAGGTCATTAGCATCTGGGATATAGATGCATTTATCAAGACAGAGGAATCCATCTTCATCAATAGACCATGATGAGTTAGGCTCATGTGAGAACATATGTAACTCAGCCAATGGGTCGGAGGGGAATGCAGATAGGATGTTGCTATGGAGTTGCTCTACATTGAAGAGGGTGCCAGCATGGAGTACCAGAGCTGTGAGATATGTAGTGCAGAGGAATGAAGTGAGCTGTTTGTTACAATTTTGCTACTTCACCCACGAATTCTCCTCATTTCCTACTTTTCTTACACACGAACATGGAGACACACATTGGTCTCCAATGTTAGCTTTCTCCTTCTAGTTAATTCTAATGTCATTCTTCTTCTACTCCTCTAATGGAACTCTCATCTCCTCTGTCATTTCTCTCACAACGGCATGTGCTCCATTATTCCATCGTATTCTTTAATGTTCTTCCCATGATGTCACCATTGTTCCATCATATTCTTTAATATTCTTCCTCTTTCTTCTTTTGACTCATATCACACTGGTTTGTGTGCCTTTCCCTTACCTATAAATACTAGGTAGTTCCGCATGTGTACTTTACTCTTGGTCTATGCAATCTCAGCGTATATTAAGTCTCAACCCTCAGTCCAACTTAGTCACTCTGAGGCTAGCTGTCGCTAGTATACCTTTAGTCAAACCTCTGTCACTTGCAAACAACAACATCTTAGATGTCGGTCTCTACGTGAGCATTGCCTAAGAGTGTTGTCTAGTATCAAGTACTCCTTTGATACGCTTTGTGTAACACTGTTCCTGCATGAATATGGAATGGAAGTTCTGTGGATTGATGTGAGCATAGTCCTTATTCCCCTTTTTGGAGTAGACATCCCAGCATCTAGTGAGGGCATCTGGCTTGGCACCAAGATGCCTAGGGCAGAACCAAATGATCATGTGAAATTGAGAGAGAAACTCTGACCACTGGGCTTGCCAGTGGGTCAGGAGTTTCAAGGTAGTGAAGTATTCAAGGTTCTTGTGGTTGGTGATGACATTGATTGAAGTGCTGGAGCCTTCAAGATAGTAACACCAAGTCTAGTAGGACTCATGAATGGCAAGGAGCTCCTTGTTATATGTATTGTAGTTGAGCTTCAGAGCAGAGAGCATATGTGAAAAGAAAGTGACTGGCTGGATTTCTTCATCCAGACAATGGATGGAGAGAATACCAGCAATAGCTAGGCAATGGCATGGGTATTCCCTGGGGTATCAGGGGTCAGATCCATATCCATACCTGGGGTGGGTATGTACCCATGACTATGGGTGTGAGTATATAGCATGGGTGTCATATATTGGACCCAGAACCATACCCATGGTGGAAAGCACCCATGGGTATCATGGGTACTACATAGAATCTATGGACATTCTGTAGCAAACTAAACTACATCAATACTATCCCAACCATTCTCTAAAGCCATGGAATCACCCTCTACATTCTTCAAGGTAGCCACAGCAAATACATCTTTGGTCTTGATAAGCTTGAGATGGCTCCAAGCTCCCAAGCATAACAGCATGTGAGTGGTCTGAGTTGAAAGCCATGAATGCATGTGTGTGACAATGAGGTGGCCATGGCTAAAAAACTGTTCCGCATCAATGGATGTAGCTGAAAATATTGTATATGAGTGAAGAGTATGACAATACAATATGGAACACTTACCAGGGATTGTTAAATAGTCCAATGTCATGTGTGACAGGCATGGATAGACAGCACAGCGCTTGTGCCACCATGCCAAAGCATCAGCAACATGCCCTATATTAGCATGGAGATAGTGAAAGAGCTCATCACCTAGGTCAGAAGTATTGGGTGGGGCCAAGGCAGCCATGGCATCAAATATATTGTCCTGCCAGTGCACATATTAGATACTACACCAATAGAGGATCTGGATCATATCTTGTCCAGCTCAGTAGAGTTTCCCGGGCCATCCAACCTATCATGCTGGTGGTTGGCAACTGCCTGGATGGTGTATGAGTACTTGAATGTGTCCCTTACAAGCTGTGATGCAGTGTTGATCCAGCTCTCCTCCCAGTTGGCATTCTTGAAGTAAGCAAGCTTGTGTTATGGATGTAAAACTATAAGGCATTTAGTACATGTACAGTTCATGTTGAGTACTTATCCATAGCAATTCTGTACACTTTGGAGCTGTTTGTAAGCTGGTAGTACTGTTCAGGGTATGATTTGCAAGACAAATGACAATGCAGGTTGCAATGCTATATTTGTGATTGACTGCATAGATTGTAAGTTTTTCATTGATAAGATCCATTGCTGGAATGACAGTGGGGAGATTCAGTGTTGAGTGTGAAAAGTACAGAGTGGCATCCTTGGGAATCTGTATGGTTGTTTACCACACTACCACATGAGCTCAAACTGCATGCATCTTCAACATGTTGTCCAGCTCTTCCAACAGATCCCATTCTTTGTTGTCCAGCTCCATTTTTCTTGATCCCAGCAAATGATCCTGGGTCATACTATCCACCACTTTGCAATGCTTCAGTGCATATTCTAATATGTCATATGTCGAATTCCACCAGATTGACATGTCACATGGTATATTAGTGATCTTCAGATTCATTTCACTGAGAATTTTGTGCCATGCTAGCAACAGCTTAGTGGTCAAGTGGATGATCTTAAATGCAAGCTTGTGGATCTATTCACTGGTCAGAATTTGGTGATACCCAAGGTATGCTAATTATTCCTTGCCTTTGTTAGTGCTAATTTCGTGGGCCTAATGTTTTTTAGCAACTCCCGGTGTTTGCTGTCACTCAACACTTCAACCTTGTCAGCCAGTCCATCTACATTATCAATGTCATTGTCATTAGTGACATCCTGCTCCAGATCGGCCACCAGCTCTTTGTTCTCAATAGCCTTGCTCAGTTTTTCTAGCACTCAAGTCATCTTCCTCGTCCCTCATTGCCTCTTCATCTTTGTGACCATGCTTTTTGGATTTCACATCAAATACTTTGATCAGTGATTTCACCACAAGGTTGGTTGTATGCAAAAAGCACCATGTGTGCATCTCAGCACTGCTAAAGTCAAGCAGCTTGTTGCTCAGCTCCTCCACCATCACGGTGTTGTTGGATGCATTGTTGCAGGTAATGGACAATATCTATTCCTGAGTAAGCACACTCATTGCACCTTTTTTTGTGCTGACCTTATCATCCACCTTAAACTCTTCCAGAATGTGTTAAAATACCACTGCAAGTTCTTTGCCTATGTGAGACTTGAGGAAAATTAGTAATGCTTGATCATGTGCCAAAGTATGTGGTTGTTACCTTTGCCACCTCGACTACATCTAATGGAAAACTCAATGGCACACCCTTCCACTCCAGGTGGACTGCAAATGCCATGAGTGCGCGATGGTTTGGTGCAGTCCAAGCATCTGTAGTGAAATTCAATTTGCCATCATACTCCTGGTAAGTCCGTTTAGTAGCACAATAGACTGAGATGCATGCTGAAAGTAACCTTCAACATTTTAGCCACTTTTGTCTGGATCCTTGCAAATACCAGCTGACATCATGCGAGACAGTCAATTCAGGGGGTATATAGTACTCTGGACAACCTGTCTTCATCAATGAGCAAAATGCTCAATCTGTGACTAATTTGAATGGCCACAGATTCTCTGACACCCACTGGACTATTTTAGCCCTATATACAATATCAGAAAACTGCATGTCCATTGTTGGCAAAATTCTACCTGATCTCAGTGCAGGTATGTTGCCTATGCGAGTAAGTGACCCCTTTACCTTTCCTCTTAAAAGCCTCTGTGATTGACCCAGTGCACAAGATACTGCCCATGATCTTCTCACATACATCCTCAGCATTTTGGATGCCATCAGCAAACTGCAAGGCTTTCACCCCCCAGCACCTCTTTGCATGCTTGTGCATGTTGCCAGTTGATTGTGCATCAGCTGTGTCAAGATACCTATGCATGGTAACCTTGTACCCCCTTGCACCACACTTGAAGAGATGTGAGTGCCATCCACTGACCTCTTCAATGGTGGGAATTGGCTAGAAGAACACATAAATGGATGACATCCATTCTTTCATCATATTTTCTGCACTTGAATGTTAACAGTGCACTCTTTAGATATAACAACACATTTACCAAGTTCTTTCATAGTGGTCAAGTCTTCTGCATTATTGACAGTAGTCTTACTTCCTGTTGTGGCTTTGGAGTTTGTGCTTGTATCATTGTCATAAGAGATATCACCTCCAAGTTTGTCACTGACATCTTCAATGTGGTGGCGTTTTCAGGTGGTGATATCTATATCATCCTTGTGTTGCTTGTTGGATCATTTGTCTACACCTGCACTGGTGCTGGTGCTAGTGTGTGTGGTCTTTGGGTAAGCATTGTCTTTGATTGTCTGTTTTCTGACTGAAGCTAACTCTAATTTCTCCTTGAGTGCTGCTTTGGCTTTTTCAGTCAACTTGGTGACTCATTTCACTGCTGAGGTGGGGATTGGAGGAGGGTGATGGGTATCAACTGTATAGCTCAATGGTAGCACTGCATGTTAATTTTTTAGGTTTGTGCTTGTTTATATTTCAACCTGGAGTGTTTGTCAGAACATCAGGTGCAGTATGTTACAGTATGTTGGAAATGTAGCTACTAGTAGGTTGTTGTGACATGGTGACTAACACTGGTAACACAGCCAGTGGATATTGAGATACTCATGGGTGCCACTACCAACACTCACCATGGTGGATATAGGTATTAGTGTGGGTATGTAAAGGTCATACCCACACCCACACCCACAAGGTATCCACATCTGGAAAACATATACAGTAATAACTACAGGTTACTATAGAGTACTATGTAGTCTACATAGTAACCATAGACACTATAGTCTTCACCCCACTATATTGTGCTATGTTGCATGTAAATTTCACCACACAACTATGTAGTCAAATGTAGCCACACATTGTAAGAGGCAACCAGAGCAATATTGCATATCTGCATACTATATTAGACAATATAGTACTAACATAGATAGCTACAGTGGCTACCACTGACCACACACATGCAACATGTCAGGTATATGGACTCTGGCTCTACTCGTCTTCATTCCCCTCATCCTTCTTGTTCATCTCCTTTGCTGCCTCCTCCATCACCTCCTCAAATACTTGTTCTTGATATGTCTCATTATCATCAGCCATAGCTTCAACATCTTCCAGTTCACTTGGTCCACTAAACTCCTCAATGACCTCCTCAATGGCATCATCAGGGACCATTGTAGTAATGCAGCAGTCCTGTGACACTGCATGAAACCCAGCATTTGACCTGTAATCCATTAGACTTGGAGATTGAACACTGGCACATTAATTAGATTTACTTACTTTCTGTTGCTGTAAACCTCATCCAAGATTGCTGGCAATATGTTCATCTTTGCCATTTTCTGACCAAAGTATTCCAATGACTCAAGATGAGATGCATAGATATGCTTGTAGTTATCTTCTCTGAATGGAATAAATTTGTATATACCACTCAACCATTCATTGATCAAGCACTCGATCTAGTTCCATAGAAGTTAGTACACCCTCTGAGAGCTGCACAGCAACCTACCATGGTGAACACAAGTGCATATGCAACATAGGAAAAGGGTCAGTAATATTGAGACCACTTAATACCTTTATCAAGCCTGTTTTTGAACAGGACTTCATTGATCAATTGCTGAGCCACTTTGTTCCTATAGATACCCAAACAGCGTGGCCTAAACTCCTTGATGCATGACACATAGTTAGTCAAAATGCCAGTCAATGCAACTCAATATACATGTAGATAAATGCTGATCCAGTCTTAAGCTCCATCACAAGCTTTTAGTTCTTTTCTTGAACTGTGGGACTTGCACCTGTCTCAAAGTGGTATGTATAGTATATAGATGCGATGATCGATTGCACTTTTGTTTTGAATTGTCCACATAGGTGGGATCCTCATGTCATGATCTAATTTCATATCAGCCAGATGTTACAGTCCTCAAACAACACAAACCAATCAAATAATATCCATGTTGTGCTCCACATTCATTGTCTTGTGATGGTGACAACCCATATCTCAGGCTCTCATGGCCCACTCGAGCTCAACATGTGGCTCAGGGAAAGGAGTTTTAGTAAGTAGAAGTGCATAATATATTTCAATTGCAGTATCAAGGACATGACACGTTGCCATATCATAGTTCCCTGCCTTTGGTTGACCCTTGGAAGCACTCATGGCCTTGTCATGACTCAGAGTGGTGGCCTGAGATGGTGGCACTACCAGCATATCACTGGCCATAGTACCAACAATGACCTTGATGATGTTGCCCACCTGTGGTTCATTATCATCACTATCTATAATATGGCAGACATGCTTTCTCCATGGTATCAAGGGACCATCATCATCCTCAATGATATGATCACAGTCACTGCCCTCATTACCATTATCCTGATGAATGAAATTGGCCCTAGGGGCTGTAGCTGACTTGGACCTGACAATTAGAGATGAGAGAGTTGGTCATTGACCAACACAAAGGTAGAGGCTTACTGATTGATCTGCCAGGAAAAGAGAGTGGGCTCACAGACCCTCTTGTGCATGCATGTATCCAAGTCTGCTGTATTTTGGCCCAGTGTGGACTCAAGAATGTGAACACATGGAGATAGTTGGTCCTACAAGCAAATAGATTAAATATTTCACTAAAATTGTAATGAATCATACCATGGTGGTGTTTATATTGCCCTTTGCAAACATGCCAGTCTTGCCTGGCACAAAAAGAACACTATTCTTTCAAACAATTAGTGGGGTGGTCAGGTTAGTATGCATTGTAGTGGGACCAAGACCACCCACTGGCCATGAGGTAAACTGACAACATATGACTAGCATGAGTTTTCTCAGTGGCCATATTAGATAAAAAATGCCCACTACCTTGTCCATCATTGATGGAACATTAGTGGCCATTCGGGGCTCAGACTAGGTCTGTTGAGCTCCTGGGAACTTGTATTGGGCAGCTTTGGCTGCTTGCTCTTGCTTCCAGGTGCATTCCTCAAATCTCTTCTCTTTCATGAGAATTGCAGCTGCTAAGCATGCTTTTCCTGCTCAAAGTCCTCTTGGGAATTATAAGTGAAAATTTATGTGTGGACAAGTCTTTGGCTTACCTTTTATTGCTTGGACCTTGGCAGAAGGGCAGTGCACATGCCCACTGCCAGTGGATATACAAGTAATGCCAGTACAGGTGTCTTGTGATAGAGCAATGTCAGTGAGTGGTTTGGCCATGGGTAGTCCTTGACAGAGACATTCTGAGTCCTTTAAATATGTTCACAGTATCATTATTACCATGATGGAGAAGTGATGAGCATAACATGATGTGATGGATTTTGCAGTACCACCATTAGATGACTGACTCTTTGGATAGCAAGCTTGACATGATGAAATAGAGGGTGGCAAGTATGTCATGACAGTTGCATTTCACAGTACCACCATCAGACGACAGGCTCATGAGATCAAAAGAGGTTAGTAGTCTCTGGACCTAGTGGTTGTAAAATGCAGACATACATGACATGGACTAAATAGTGGGCCCACTTCCAAGTCACAGTGGTTGTGAAATGCAAACATACATGACATGGACTAAATTATAAATCACTGGACTGAATAGTGGGCTCATTTCTGAGTCGCTGGTTGCAGTGTTCAGCCCTAGGCCAAAGGTAAACACTAGGGTCACTAAAGGATTGTTAGCTTCAGTGTCCACAATGTTTGTCCTTCATGCCACACCACAAAAACAAGGAATCTCTGCCACAGCATTTATGTGTGTATTGTGGCAAGCTTTTTTCAACCACTAGTCATGTATGTCAGCATATTGCACATATGCTACAATGCCTTGCATGATGGAAAAATACTACACAATGTGCCACTGCAAGGCAGGAGTTACTGGGGCATATACAAGACATAGACAAAGAAGATCACTTGCCTTTACCAGTACATGGTATTTCCCCACTGGCAGTTGCTGACCCAGGTGAGAATGAGAACAAGGCTGGACATGGCATTCCCCCAGCGGCTGCTAACCTAGGCAAGAGTGAGAATAAGGCTGAGCCTTTTTTTTCCCCACTTTACCAAGGAGTTTACCTTGAAATCAGTGGCCAATATTCTTGATACCGAACAAACTACATTTGAACACATGAGAACATTTCAGCACACCTTAGGTGACAGCTCCTATGTGCCATTTGCTGACCATGATGACTGGGAGCTGGCATGGTGGCTCATCAAAAATGACAATCAGCACACAACTGAAGAATTTTTGAAACTACCAATTGTTAGTATTTTCCTGAAATCTTTGATAAATAGGTGACATACCTCACCCCAGATCAAGAATCAAACTTGTCCATCTTACCATAGTAACTACATGTTCATAAAGCAGATCGATAAGCTGCCCACATGACCAGAATGGTCCTGTAAGCTGGTTTGTGTCCATGGTAATCTAGGTCCAGTCAAGGGGGGTGCTATCAACAAAGAGCAAATTGATAACAATGACTTGCCAGTGAAAGAGCTGGAGTTGTGAATATGTGATCTGGTAGCCTGTATTCACAAGTTAATTGGAAATCCAGCATTTGACGGAAGTGTGGCATATGCACTGGAAAAAGTTTACATTGATGGTGATGGACACACTTGCTGGTATGATGAGATGTGGACAGGTGACTGGTGGTGGAAAACACAAGTGAGTACTAGTACACAACACTGATTAATCTGTGGCAGAATACATATCTGACATGTTTGAAGGAGCAGTTGTCCACTGGGGCCACTATTGTGCCTGTGATCCTAGTCTCCGATAAGACTGAGTTGTCTTGATTTAAGGGTGGCAAGACCACTTGGCCTGTCTACCTTACTATCAGTGTTACAAACCCATATTTTAACATACTCTTTTTCACATCACGTGATCGTGTGAACATCACATGACTGATCACATGACTACATACATCTTCTCATCACGTGACATGGCCTAGACCATAACATCATAACACGTGTATTTAATTTCCGTCTTAATCTAGAACGTTCCACTTCTCATTTTAATTACCATGTAGCCTAGAACGTTCCAGACCCATGATGTCACTATGACATCACATACCCTTGACCCTACATACCTTATGCACAGACCATTAGTAAACACAACCAAACATGTATCAGTAGTATATATATCTGAATGTCAACGCCCCAAGAACTCCAGTCAAGTTTTTGTTGGGTTTCCCCATAACCTCTTGTCTCTACTTAAGCAAGCCTAGTGTTTGTGCGACCATGTCCTTTGTTAGGATTTGGGTCGGCAACATTAGAACTTGACTGCATCATCTCCCTCGCACAAACACCTCTCCAGAACATTACACGCGGCCCCTAGCATTAAAGGGATATAGCCAGACTCCAGGCTTAAGGAGAATTACCTTTCACTTCACCCACCACTTGGCACTTTTTGTTTTACGTATGCCGGCACACTAGAGCGTCTGAAGGGACTTAGCTATCTAGGGCAGTCCAGGAGTAGCCTCAAGCGGCTTGAACGTGTTTAAAAACTGCCCCACAAACCTTTTACTTCTTTTGGGATAACATCCCATGTCCACGTGAGGCACATTTGTTTACATATGCATTCCTCTTTGGACGAAAGAGTGGTCTTGTGCCCGTCCTTAGAGAGAATTACCTACGATTACAATACAAGTGTACATCGGGAAGATCATTGACCTGAGTACAGGTGGTTTTAGTTACACTCGCATAAGGAATTGCTGAGTGGGCCACCAAATTTTATGAACTACCTAGCCTATGTAGATTTCGAGATCCATGAAGAGTTGGAGATCGGCTACGATTACGAAGACATGTTTGTCAAGGAGGAGTCCATTGACCCCAACGATCACCCCATTGCTCCTTACGTGGAGATCAAGCAAGAGGAGCAAGACAACTCCTACATTTTAAACGACATATACGCATCCGACTGGTCCACGGAACCATCCCCAGGACCACTCCCTTATATCCGAAACCCAAGGTCCCCCCTCCGAGCCTTTGCTGTTTCCCAAAACAAAAAGCTTGAACAAGAATTAAACCAAGCTGTGGTCGCCGCGCAAATCAAGCATAGGACTCTTCGACCCCGACACACCCTCAGGAAGTCAAACTGTCTCCCCACCATCATCTCCACGGTTACAAGGAATGGCGACAAACGAAGAACTTGCTGATCTCGTTGCGCAGCTGCAGTGCACAGTATTGCAGCTCCAACAAGACGTCCAAGGCGCAAATGATCGCGCCAGGACAGCAGAAATAGCTTCTGCCCAATCTCGAGCGGAGGTTAAAATAACAAAGAAAGTCGAGGTAGTCCCAGACCCCAGACTCTATGGGGGGTCATATGAAAAATTCAACGAATGGTGGATCAAATTAGGAGTCTACCTAAATGTGAACGAAGACACATTCGTCACAAATAGAGACCGCTGCATCGCAGTATGGTCAAGAATCAGCGTAAAAGAAGGCACTGACAAATATGGAGTTGGCCAATGGGCTAAAAACCAGCTCCACAAATATATGCATCAGAATGCCCTCTTCTGGCCAGATCAAGATCAAATGGCCGAAGAAATTAAACGGAGGTTCAAGCCGGGCCTCGAAATCGACATGGCATTGCAGAAACTCAACGTCCTAAAACAAGGTCCACGTGAGAGGACCGAAGATTATCTCACAAAATGGCTAGCCCTATATGAAAGAGCAGAGTGCGGTGACTACACGGGTGTTTGGTTCCTAGAGAACAACACTTGTGAAGAAATCGTCAGGCACATATACGCCAATGGCCAAAGGAAGGCCACCGTCCGTGACTACGTAAAAGTCATAAAGGAACAAGGAAACAACCTCGAGGCCTTTGGCATGAGGAGCAACCAGGGGCACATCTGGAGAAATGTGCGAAACCAAGGACAAAACAAGTCTCCTTCCTCTTCGGGAGCTCGTACATATGGAGGACGAGGGGAGCCGATGGATATTTCCACAGCAAGTAAACCCCTAAAATGTTTTAACTGCCAAGGTCCTCATATGGCAAAAGACTGCAAACAGAAGAAGAAACAATGCACCGAGTGCAACTTCCTTGGGGGAGGGCATTCTCGAAGGTGCAGCAAATATCGCAACGTCAGAGCGACTCAATCTGGCGATTCGGACTCTGAGGAGGAGAGCAGCCCACCTCCAAAGGATAAAAGAATAAAGG
>JBBPNO010000613.1:0-18633 GCA_038090915.1 Boletus eberwhitei
CCAACCATAGGAGGCGTTCGGTAGGAGGTGTCATGCCGAAAGAAAGTCAGCAGCCCACTGCTAGTTAGATATGTGAGACTGTAGGCATGCCACACTGTAAAACATACATGCACACTGAGCCCATGAGCCCAGTATCATAGCGAGATGACATCGTAATAACTCGAGCAACAGGGCAGCGGCATCGGAAGACTTGCCAGTGACATCTGAATCGCCTGACACGTCCCGACATGGCAACCCAATGTCAGAACATATCAGGATTGTCAGAACATTACTAAGAGCCCGTTTGATTCCCGGGTTTCACGAGGCCTACCCTGGCGAATTTGAAGCCTAGGCTTTGTGAAAGCATAAGTTGGCCTTTAATCATCGTAAGCTGTCGATTACAGTTTGTTTCGCAACACACATGAGGCTGCGTAAGCTTCAGCCACCAGTGTGACACGACGTGGTACTAGTAGTCACGCGTAGTACTAAACTAGACTAGACCACTAGTACATTTATACTATGTACAATAAACTCTGTTCCTACCGTACTATCACACTATCTCTCGTCAATTCGGCAGCTACCGTGCCACCCACCCACTGGCACAACGAAACGCGACCATTATCATTGTGGCAGCATTGTAACTACTGTGACATAACGTGACATAACGTGTGACTGCAGGCTAGCCGCTCGCCTGAGTGGACCTTGACAAGACCTACGGTTCTACGCTCGCAAGCCGTACACTTGCAAGACCGAGGACCCAAGTTAGTGGTCAGTACTTCAGTGTCCCTATTTGTCAGGACTATGTGACTTGTCAAAGCGCTGCTCAATTCTTAATTAAAGAACGCCTCCGAGATGTCATCGCATCTCGTCTCACCGGAGTCAGTACTGTAAGTACATACCCGGTGTCAAAAATCATAGCTCGTGTGAAGCCTCTGGGACCCCAAATGGGCATCCACGTCTGCCACTCAATAGATGTCTCATCGTTATCCAGTACGCTGCCCGACGTCCTCACTAGCGCCAGCCCGATGCCTCGCCATGGATCCTTTTGATGCAAGTATACTCGAGAATTTGTGAGTAACGGCCATCGAGGACAGTATGAAGATGTGGTCGGTCTCCATCTCCCCGGCGAATACCTATCTTGCGACTGGACAATATGATGGGAAAATCGCCACTCGTGATCTCAGCAAGGTTCTTCCAAATTCATATGGTCCATGCTGACAAATTACACAGGTATCCGCTCGCGAGGAAGTACAACAAGACCAGCGGCTTTCGACATCAGGTGGGCCACGATAGCAAAGTACCCGCCTCCGCCCGGGTAGGAAATTTTCATTTTGTCACCAAAATAGCTGTGCCGACTCCATTGTGTATGTACACCAGGAAGAGGGATATCCAGCTCACTCGATTCCGAGGGACATAGCAACGACAATGATGATCTCCTCTAGGTTCCAGTTTGTTCATTTCACCCTCGAAGCGAGTTCTAACGATGACATAGGTCGAGGCGCTGTCCAGCACGCCAGCTCCTCAATCATTTGATTATGACGAGGCTTGTGATTAATTTAATTTATTATCCTCTTACCTCCATGTTGTGCATACTGCAGCCACTGTCATCAGCATCCGATGCCGATGCCCAGGTGTATCAGATACTGCCGATTGGATTATTTCACGGTCATCGGATGACTCGTCAGTAATTTCCTCCCCAGAGACACGTCAAGATGAAGATCTTGAGTCATCCAAAGGGGACGCGGTCAAAGATGGGTACAGACGAGGTTGAGGAAGAGTAACAAGGGCCCGGCGTCACACAAGCCCAATCGTCGATCTCCTTCCCACTCACCACTGATCAACGCAGGGCAGTGAGTGCTCTTCCTTGGTAGACTATCGGATATCGTAGGTCTAGCGTATTGTTCTAGCGCACGGCCGCGACATCGTGGGGAAGACAAGAGGTTCGTTGTGCAGGGATTCATCACATGACACAGAGTAAATCACTTGCCAAAACTAAGCATAGGACAAAGATGCCTCTGTGTCGCACAGCGAACAGGGTTCTGTGGGCGCAAAAGAAGAAGCAGGCCCGGTGCGTTTTTTTCGGGTGATGGTAGAGCTCGTAACAATCGCTCACCCCCTATTGACTTAGGTACAACAAGTGAATAGTCTACCTCGACCTTCAGCCACGAAGGGTCCATGTAGTGGTGCGTGTGATGTCTTTTGGTGTTTAGACTCATAGTGTATCAGCATCAGCAAGGATCAGGTCTATGCATTCTGGCACTCCGACGACTTCTCATGAGCTCGAATGCGTCAGGTTTCTGGCAGCAAGGGTGGTGATCACGGAGACAGTCCGGGTGAATTCGACTCCTCCCACATGAAGAGATGGGCCGAATTTGATCGGGAATGTCACTGGAAGAGTGGCGCTTATGGAATTCGCGTGACTCGACGCTCGACGAATGCCTTCTCGTCAGAACATTGCCATGACATCGCATAAGCATCCGATCGGTGACAGTGTGGCCCACGGGGAACACGGAGGAACAATCCCAGCGTCACTGACGTGCGTTCTACTATACACTACCCGCGTCGGGTTGTCCAACATCGCGCTTATCGTTGCGTTCAACAGGGCTCGAGTTGGTGACCTTTGAGCTATCGACAGTCTGAAGCCTCTGCCAGGAAGCTCAATGGTCGGTCGCAATGTCACCGGTCGGATATCTTGTCTTTGTGCCTGTGCCTGTCGCTGTCAAGTCAGAACCTTGGGCATCAGACATTGCTGTGCACGTTCGGTTCGGAACCAGCGCCATGGAATGAACTACCAGCAGGAGCTACCTAGCACCATGGATGAGGGGCCGGAGAGTTGTAGTTGCTCCGAGTCGGCTGAGGGGACGGAATTGGGGCAGGCTGTAGGTAGTTCTTCAATTGATGGTGGGTCACTAGGAAGCTCTCCGAAACATCAATGCTATTGCAATGCCATACTTATTACTTAGGACGAAGTGAGTGATGTGGTGATGGCTGGATGCGTACGTCCACAGGGGGAGGACCGTAGCTCATGCGGCTGTGAAGCTCTCGAAACCAAATGCCTTGCCCCTCGCAGCCTTTGCTCAAGCCCACACAAGCCGACAAGCTGACGGCGTTCTAGACATCTTTTCACCGCGAATGTCTACCATAGCCACATCCACGCATCTCCAAGTAAAGACGACGGACAGCATGTATCGCAGCCCGTCCTCGTTGTCACGTTCGGAATCTCGCCAACAAAATCGTCAGCATCGAGACCAGTTCAACGAAAGTCGTCCGTGCGATAGTCAATGTTACGGATCTGATACACGACCAGAAGTTGGGAGAAAGATATAATAAACAAATAAACACCAACGAAATGAACATCCAAAAGGCATACGAGACACACTGCCAGCCGACACTTCCCATGATGCAGCCCTTGGTACAACTCTGTGTCGTCAACGTGATTAGAATCACCCTCCGTGAGTATCAACTGAGTTAGCCCCACCACATATTTCACTATGTAGTAAAATGCAGGTGGCAACGACACAACGATAACATCACCGGAGCTTTCTTCGATTTGCGCATCGAGGTGGACACAAGAATATTATGTCTCGAGCGCACGATGATATCCTCGCTGGGTGTCACTGGTTCAATACCGTGTATTGGGGGTTGGTCGGGACGAGAAGGTCCTCATGATAGACGGGTTCCATGTAGCCACTGGGGGTGCCAGTGTATCAGAAAAGACATTATCCGAGTGGAGACTCGTACCTCAGGACGACAACGATTGCCGACTCAGTGCTGAAAAAGAGGTCCTGACTTTTCTATATTTTCAAACTTGATGCGACAATCGTTGGGTATCTGGAAGAGAAGTAGTAGAGACCGTTTGTACGCCCATGGCAGCGGCATATACGAGGCAAAGTAGGAGACAAAGAAGAGGAAAACAAAATCTATGAAACGACTTGAGCTCTTTAGCACAGAAACATTTGCAGCAACAATTGCAGTGACTTACGGCCGCGGTGACCAGAGAAGTCGCCGTTGAGTATACGAGGGTATTGTTAGCGCCAATGAGGCGGTGTCTGAGCGCAACCATCTGAGCTCCGGAGAGACAACTTGAAGTAGGCGTCGAAAACACCCAGGCTGCGCATACATATGAATGTGACGTGGTTGAAGTGGGTGCGCAGACATTCGTCTCCCATTTATGGGGAACATTCGTCCGCAGTGTGACCACACCCTTTATGAGAAGGAGTCGGATTTTGCGCGCAGCATGTCGCGAGTTGCACATGTAATGCGGATTAGTACACTCGTGAATCGAGTCCTGCAGCCGAGATGTGATGAGCACTCGCAAATTGCAGGATAGGACTACATGCGGCAACGAGGGAAAGCTTCGCCGATGATGACTGCTTGCCTGGTCATCGCAGCGAGGCCGCGTAGCTGGGATACAGTAATGATAAGCGCCAGAGACGCGAGGCAGTGCGCCGTGAACAGACCATATTGAGAATAAGGAAACGTGTTTATACAGCAACTTTGCGCACACGAATCAACCAAAAACACCTCATTCTTTGACACTAGGAAACCGACGATTGTGTACCATTGGTAAGGATGTTGTCCCCAAATATCGGTGAGTGACAGTTTTGAGGAGTGATTGAGCAATGCTGACGATTCAGTAAGACCATACAATGATCCTGGACACCAGTTTCCCTGACTATGTGTATGCAGTCATGTTCCACCCTGACGGAAAGCATCTTTTAGGTGGGAATGAAGGTGGGATTCGACAATGGCGACTTGCAGATGGTCAAGAAGTCGGAAAGCAAATGGGAACACGTGTAAAGGCCATATCTGTGTCAAGAGATCAGAGGTGGATAGCATGTGGGACTGAAGAGGGTGCAAGTGTGTGGGACGGAAAGATGCGTCAAAAAGTCATCGATGTGGAGGGCAGAAACGACGTGTGGGCAGTGGACATCTCCCCAGATTCGACCCGACTTGCCACTGGGACTCGCTCCAACGAAGTGAGCATTTGGAGCCTCACAACGGGAAAGAGACTCATCGGCCCACTCAAACTTGAAGAGTTTGTCAATGGACTCCGATTCTCCCCGACTGGCAAGCTCATCGCTACTGCTTGCTGGGGGGGTAAATCGATCAGCATTTTCGATAGTCGTACTGGTGACAAGCGCACTACCATTACTGTTGACATACCCACTTGGTTGTGCACTCCGATTGCATGGTCAGGTGACGCTCAGCAAATTTTCGCTGCTTCTAAGGATGACAAGATCAGGGCCTTCGACGTATCCACTGGGTCCCAGCTTGCTGAATCACACATTCTCCATGATGGCAACAACAATGGCAACAACAATGTCCCTTCTATCGCTCTAGCACCAAACAGCAAATTCATCGCCTACTTTGCATTGGGTTCAATATCGTTTCTCGATACATCAACACTATCCCACATTGACCTGGTCATTGAGGACAGCAACAACATACGGTCAATCTCCATATCCCCGGACAATAGCTGCCTTGCAGCTGGACGACAGGACGGGAAAATTGTCATTCATGATCTCAGCAAGGTTCTTTCTAATTTGTATGGTCCATTCCATGTAAGTGTTTGTTCATTCATAGTTGCTGCACGTCAGACAAGCCTCATTCTGTCTCGCATGTTGACGAATTACATAGGTGTCCGCTCCAGAGGAAGTACAACAAGACCAGGAGCCTTCGACGTCCGGGGGCCCTGATGCCAATGCACCTAACTCCCTTCCGGTAGAATGTTGTCATCCCGTCACCGAAGGAGCTGCGCTGACTCCATTGCGTATGTACAATAGGAAAATCTTGGGAAAGCTAGCCCATTCGGGTCCGAGGGACACGACGAAGATGGCGGCGGTGATCTCCTTGAGGTACCAATTTCTTCATTTCACCCTCGAAGCAAGTTCTAATGATGACATAGGTCGAAGTGCCGTCCAACACGCCAGCTCCTCAATCGTTCGATTTTGATGAGGTGTGATTAATTTATTCTCCTCTCACTCCTGTGTTGACACTACTGCAGTCACTGTCATCAGCACCCTCTGCTGATGCCCGGGAGGACGAGATACCGCCAGTCGAGTCGTGTCATGTCACATCACAGTCATCCGATGACATACAAGTAACCTCACCTTCGGAGACACACCAAGAGGAATACCTCGAGTCATCGAAGGGCAACGTGGTCAAAAGGTGGATACAGACGAGATTGAGGAAGAGTAACAAGGACTCGGCGTCACCCAAGCCCGATCGGCTTTCCGGGAAGTCGCGCGAGGCTACCGATCGTCGATCTCCTTCTCACTCGCCACCAAGAGTGGATGCCACAAAACAGGGACCTTCGTGGATGGCTGCAGGTCAACGCAGGGCAGTGAGTGCCCTTCGTTGATAGACTGTCGGACGTGGTGTGTCTAACATATCATTCTAGCGAACGGTCGCGACATCGTGGGGCCCGGAAAGCTCAAAGGTTCGTTGTGCCCCAAATTTGTATGCAGGGATGTACTCATCACACGTTGCAGGACAAATCACCTGCCAAGACAAAGCATCCGAAGAAGAATGCCTCCAAGTCGCGCGGCAGACAAGGTTCTGTTGGCGCAAATGCCGCCGCCGCAAAGGAAGCCGATCCAGTCCGTTTTTCTCCAGTGATAGTAGAACTCGTAATGACAGCTCACATCCTGTTAGGTGCAACCAGAGAACAATCTGCCCCAACCCTCGGCTACGAGGGTCCATGTAACGGTGCGTGCGATGTCCTTTTAGCTTACATTGTTAGACTTATAGTGGATCAGCACCGGCGAGGATCAGGCGACGCTACCGTTGCAGTCAGGTTACCCGCGTGGATGTTGTGTATTCGCTCAGGTGCACACGATGAGACGGATTGATCTAGGTGTTTCAATCTAATACATGTAGACGCTAGGCTGGAATCGGAGGGTGTCTGATCATGAAAAGCAAATGCCGACTAAGACCCGGGTGTATGTGTTAGAGTGCCGCATAACCTAACCTTTTGGTCAGGACGCCAATGTCTCGACGTTCGATTTCTAGTACAGTACAGGAAGTTCACGTGTCCTTCAAACACATCAGAGACACGCTATCATCACGCTGTATCAGAGCGATGCCGGGACTACACATGTCTCGGGAGCGACGTAGATGATATGTCTATTTGCCAAAGCTGACACAAAGGATGCGCACCGACACCGGATGTAGAGAAGGGCCGATGTTGGCGATAGGCCGTGTATTACCAGCATATGATGATAGCATCATTGTGTGCTCACAGTGATATGTACGATGGGTGTAAGATTATCCGAACTGTTGTTTAGCAAGCTATTGGAATACGACCGTGCTCGCCTTGTCCTCCTCGCGCATTGCTACCTTGTCTTCTCGTGCTGCAGCACGCTTCTCTTCGAAACGTCCGTCGTGCTAGGCTGCTGTAGGCGTCAATAACAAAAGCTTGGCGAGAATCAGAACACATACGGATCTCTAAAACTATCTCCAACCGTCAATAACGTCGATTCGTCCCTCTTTTCCTGAAATGCACCATCGTTCTCCCTCCGCGCGCATTCGGACGCTTGGTGTTCGGATGCATCGTCTCGCGAGGACGAGGTTTGGCACGGATCGGATGGCAGGTCCGATGGCGGGTTGCATGTAGCCACTGGTGTGAAGGGTGTCGGAACAGAGATTATCCTAGACTGATCGGAGACTCGTACCTCGGGACCACAACGATCGGCGACTCAGTGTTGAAAGATGTCCAGACTTTTCTATATCAGCAAACACAATGTGACCGCCAGTGAGCACTCGGAAGAGATTTAGAACAGACCGTTTGTACCCCAGTGCAGCGGGAAATTAGAGGCAAAGTAAGAGACAAAGAAGAGGAAAACAGAGCCTGTGAAACGAGTTGAGCTCTTCAGCACAGAAACGTCGTGGTGACTTACAGTTCGAGTAGGACGTCACATTTGTTTGCCCGGAAATGTTCACCTGCCCCTCCACACTCATCATCGTCGATGACATCCACAAAATTGACCGTGCTGCCTGCATACATAAAAACATACATGATCGGTCCCGTTCAGCAGTTCAAGTCTTGATCCCCGAAGCTTGTATGGCTAATCTACTGATTGAGAACGCGAGATCGCTGGCCGTGTCGTTCTTAACACATGCAGGACGTAGAATGAATTCTGTAGTGCGAATAAGACATGCATCAGTAATCACGAGGAGTATTCATGTCTGGCCAGCTCATCAATGTCGGTAGTCCAACGTCATGAGAAGGAAAGCGCACTAGTTTACATGGTGCGTAAATGTCCACCCGCTCAAGCGAGTCTTGGACATGTGTCAAAGTACTTGCATAGTCCACGAACAGGGACGTTGATCTTGCCTGTTCATCGGAATATTGAAGTATGGCGCTCCATGCCTTCCTTGGATAGCAGTAGTACACGTTAAATAATCCCTGCGATCGATCACACTCGCGCGCATACCGCTGAGTGTACGAAGGCATTGCTAGCGCCAATGAAGTGGTCTCTGAGCGCAACTATCGGAGCTCCAGAGAGACAAGTAGGAAGCGAAAACATTCGTCATGCAGTTTGACCACACCATTTACGAGAACGAGTCGGATTTCGTGCACAGTATCTTGCGAGTTGGTGTAATGCGGACGTACGCTCATGAATCAAAATCCTGCAGTCGCGATATGATGAGCACCCGCAAAGAGCAGGGTAGGTTTACATGCGGCATGCGGCAGCGAGGGAAAGTTTCGCCGATGATGATTGCTTGTCCGGTCGTCGCAGCGAGGCCGCGTAGCTAGGATACAAGGATAAGCGCCGAAGACGCGAGGCAGTACTGTACGTGAACAGACCATATTGAGAATAAGGGAGCGTGTTTATACAGCAACTTTGCGTACCACGAGTCAACCGAAACACCTTGTTCTTCGACACTGCGAAACCGACGATTTTGAGAATGTCGTCGACGAATACCGGTACGCAACAGTTCTGAGGAGTGATTGGGCAATATTGACAATTGAATAAGACCAAACAACAGTCCTTGACACCGGTCGCTCCGATTTTGTATACGCAGTCGCGTTTCACCCTGACGGAAAGCATCTTTTGGGCGGGGGCGAGGGTGGGATTTGGCGTTGGCGACTTGCGGATGGTCAAATGGTCGGACAGCAAACGGGAATGAGCTTGCGCGCCATTTCTGTGTCGAGGGGTCAGAGGTGGATAGCGTGTGGGACTGAAAAAGGGGCAAGTGTGTGGGACGGAGAAATGGATGAAAAGGTCATCGACGTGGAAGAAACAGTCGACGTGTGGGCAGTGGACATCTCCCCAGATTCGACCCGACTTGCCACTGGGACTCGCTCCAACGAAGCGAGCATTTGGAGCCTCACAACGGGAAAGAGACTCATCGGCCCACTCAAACTTGAATCTTTTGAACAGCATAAGTATGTCACTGGACTCCGATTCTCCCCGACTGGCGAGCACATCGCCACTGCATCTTGGGGGGCAAATTTGATCAACATTTTCGACAGTCACACCGGTGACAAGCGCATTACCATTGATATTCAAGTCGGCATACCCAACTGGTTGTGCACTCCAATTGCGTGGTCCAGTGATGCTCAGCGAATTTTTGCTGTGTTTAAGGACAACAAGATCAGGGCCTTCGATGTATCCACTGGGTCCCAGCTTGCTGAATCACAGACTCTCCATAACAGCGACAACAACGTCCCCTCTATCGCTCTAGCACCAAATGGCAAATTTGTCGCTGCCTTCGCACGACATTCAGTCTCGTTCCTTGACACACAGACACTTACTTGCATGGACCTGGTCATTCAGGACAGCGAAGAGATACAGTCACTCTCCATCTCCACGGACAATAGCCGCCTTGTGACTGGGCGATATGACGGGAAAATTGTCATTCATGATCTCAGCAAGGTTCTTCCAAATTCGTATGGTCCATTCCATGTAAGTATTTGTTCATTCATAGTTGCTGCATGTCAGACAAACCTCATTCTGTCTCGCATGTTGACAAATTGCATAGGTATCCACTGCCGAGGAAGTACAGCGGCCTTCGACATCCGGGGGGCCTGACGCCAATGCACCTAACTCTTCTCCGGTAGAATATTGTCATTCCGTCACCGAAGGAGCTGCCCTGACTCCATTGTGTATGTACAACAGGAAAAACCTGGGAAAGCTAGCTCACTCGGGTCCGAGGGACACGACGAAGATGGCGGCGGTGATCTCCTTGAGGTACCAGTTTCTTCATTTCACCCTCGAAGTGAGTTCTAAATGATGACATAGGTCGAGGTGCCGTCCAACACGCCAGCTCCTCAATCGTTCGATTTTGATGAGGTGTGATTAATTTATTCTCCTCTCACTCCTGTGTTGACACCACTGCAGTCACTGTCATCAGCACCCTCTGTTGATGCCCGGGAGGACGAGATACCGCCAGTTGGATCATGTCATGTCACATCGCAGTCATCGGATGACATGCCAGTAACCTCCCCTCCGGAGACACGTCAAGAGGAATTTCTCGAATCATCCAAGGGCAACATGGTCAAAAGGTGGGTACAGGCGAGGATGAGAAAGAGTAACAAGGACCCGGCATCACACAAGCCCGATCGACATTCCGGGAAGTCGCGCGAGCCTGCCGATCGTCGATCTCCTTCCCACTCCCCAGTGAGAGTGGATGACAGGCACGAGGGACCTTCGTGGATGGCTGCTGGTAAACGTAAGCGAGTGAGTGTTTTCCCTCGATAGACGATCAGATGTGGTGTATTTAACATATCGTAGCGAGCGGTCGCAAAAACCGTCAGACGACCACAGGTTTGTTGTTCCCCGGATTTGTATGCAGGGGCTCATCACACGTTGCAGGACAAATCACCTGCCAAGGCGGGGCACCCGAAGAAGAATGCCTCCAAGCCGCGCGGCAGACAGGTTTCTGTTGGCGCAAACGCCGCCGCCGCCAAGGAAGCCGATCCAGTGCGTATTTCTCCAATGATAGTAGAACTCGTAACGACAGCTCACGACCTGTTAGGTGCAACCAGAGAATAATCCACCTCAACCTTCGCCTACGAGGGTCCATGTAACGGTGCGCGTGATGTCCTTTTAGCTTACATTGTTAGACTTATAGTGGATCAGCATCAGCGAGGATCAGGCGACGCTACCGTTGCAGTCAGGTTACCCGCGTGGATGTTGTGTATTCGCTCAGGTGCACACGATGAGACGGATTGATCCAGGTGTTTATGTGCGTACATCATAGATGTAGATACTAGGTTGGCATCGGAGGTCAGTGTCAGACTGATTATGAAAAGTTTAAGCATGAATAAAACCAGCGTGTGTTAGGAATAGGATGTCGCGTAACCCAACCTTTGGCAAGGACGCTATCGTCACGTTGTGTCGGAGCCATGCCTTGTTCTTTTCGTGCATCGCGACCGCACGTTCACGCGCCGTCGCCACCTTGTCCGCGGTACTCACAAATCTTTCAAAGCCCATTTAGGAAGTGAGATAGGGGGCTCTAGTTCAAACTCTTGACTTTGCTCCTCCATCTCATCTGACTTGGTCGATCTTCTCCACCCTCATCGTGCTGCAACAAACTCTATCCGTCAACTCTTTCAGATATTCGACTAATAGAACAAGCGAGTTCCTTAACGTTCTACTACTACTATCCTTTTATACAGACCCGCTCGTATACTCGTCTAGTGATTTCTTCGGCATTCCTGCAAGCGTGTATCGCCCTGGCCAGGCAGAACAGCCAAGGCCCTACCCTCTCCCCCACCGACACGGACTTTTCCGACCTCTGTCTCGAGGATGAATACGCCTCGAGCGTCTCTTCCGGGTCCCCTCCCAACGTTATCTCCAAGGTTGAGGCCACCTTCTACTATGCGGGGATCTCCTGTTCCCCTCCCAAGCTGGTCTACCGCACGTCGAAGGATCCCTTCGTCATGCCCAAGGGACCAGAGGCGTATCGTCGCTTGAAGCACCTCTATCCAGTCTACGACCACAAGCTTGGCGACAAGTGGGAGGACATCCGTCCCAAGGTTCGTGACCTTCTCGACAGGCAGCAGGTCTGCTTTTCGACCATCGACCTCGTCCGTTTCCGCACGGTCCCGGGCCAACAAACGCCTGCTATTATCAGTCCCGTCGTGATCTGGGTTGGCATTCTTCCCGATAGTCTCGCCTATGAGGATGCGTTCAACTCAGCCAACGCCATACTCGCACTTCTCGAGGGCGAGGGCATTACATCCGTCGACATCGAATTCCGGGAATCGGTGTTCAGGCGCTCAGCTGGTGCAGAGCTCTACGAACCCGCCTCGGACCTGGATGCAACCAGGCACGTCATTGATCCTCTCACTACCGCGCTTGGACTTCCTATCGCTGCCGCGAAGACGCCCCACTTTCAGGGCACTATGGGCTTCTACTTTAAGGACGGCGACGACCTCTACGGCGTTACGGCCCGCCACGTTCTCTTCCCGGCAGATGAGGTCAATTCCGACTACACCTACAACCCCAGCGGGCCTCACAAGGAAGTTCTCCTCATGGGCACCAAGGCGTGGGACGACTACCTCAAGTCCGTCCAGATCCAGATCGGAAACCTTGGCACTGCGGCAGAGATCCACGAGGAGTCGATCGGGAGGTTGGAGGGGAGGGCGGTAGGCGATGCCCCTGCCACTGAGAAGGCGAAGAGGGAGCTGATGAAGACTCGGGAGCTGCTGGAGGAGACAACTGACGCGATCAACGAGCTTCAGAAGCTCTACGAGCAGACGAAGAAGGACTTCAGTAAGCTGAGCCAGCGTGTGATCGGTCACGTTGTCTGGTCGCCTGCTATCACTGTCGGTACCGCACTGCATGGCTTCACCAAGGACGTTTGCGTCGTAAAGCTCGATAAGGCCAGGTTTTTGCCTAACTTTAAGGGGAACGTTGTCGACTTAGGTGCGTGCTGATCTTTTTCACCAAAGGCGTGTGATATAATTGTTTATATTCAGGGACGGAGATCGAGGCCGCCAAGTTCGTAAACAAGATGTACCCTCGCACGGACACACAGTCCGGCTTCAAGTACCCAGCCGAACGCCTCCTCAAGCTCAGGGATATTCTCGCCGAGGATCGCATGCGCCATCCCGATACGAAGGACCACGACGCCAAAAACTGCCTCTACGTCATCAAGCGCGGCCTTACCACTCTCACCACGATCGGTCGTGCCAGTGGATTCTTCTCCTATGCGCGCGAATACTTCGCCAACCAAACTCACCGGGATTCGATCGAATGGGCAATCCTCCCATACGACAACGACTCAGGCGCGTTCTCCAAGGGCGGAGACTCCGGGTCGATGATCGCCTCCGGCACTGGCGAATTTGGTGGCCTCCTTACTGGCGGGTCTGGCAAGACGGAGTCGTCGGATACCACTTATGCCACACCGATGTTCTGGCTCTGGCCCATCATCAAGGCCAAGTTCCCCAATGCCAACCTCTACCCGGTCTTCGACTAGGCTTGTCTCTTTCTTCCGTCTCAGCCTTTCATACTTATAACTAACGACCTTGGCGTCTAGGGCTTGGCGAGCTGTCTCGCTTCATTTGCTTCTGCGACTTCTTCCTTCATATCCACTCTCCTTTGTTTCTGTGACTTCACGTTATCTATTGGTTGGTTGTGGTGCAGAAGGGTGCTTTGACCGTTGGATTGCTGTCAGGTTTGTCTCTTTCTTCCGTCTCATCCTTTCGCACTGTCAACTCATGACCTTGACGTCTATGCCTTGGTTCAGTGGACTCCTCGTTTAGGTTCGTCTAGTCTCGTTTGTTTCCCCTGTTCGTGCAAACTGACTAGCAGTGACGGCCTTGATGTCTAGGTTCCATATAACCTGACACGATTTGCTGGACTGTCGGACACGCTCGCGACCTTCGAGCGGTGTCGAGTAGGTGTTTGCAGGCATTGTCGTGTTCCTTTTTTTTCCGTGTTTTGTGTCCTATAAGGCGCTGCACCTTTTGCTAGACTGTACTCTCTATGTATTTTCTGGGTCCATGATGGTCTGTTATTGATGTGAAATGAGATGTGTGTAGTGCTGTGTAGTAGTTTCTCTGGGTTCACTGCATGTTTGACCTGTTCTCCTTTCAGTTTCTGTGTTGGGTGGGGGTTACTAGGCTTAAAGTGGATCAGCATCAGCGAGGCGACGCTACTGTTGTACTCAGGTTACCCGCGTGGATGTTGTGTATTCGCTCAGGTGCACACGATGAGACGAATTGATCCAGGTGATTCAATGTACATTAATACACGTAGACGCTAGGTTGGGATCGGAGGACCGTGTCTGATCATGAAAGCCAAATCTTGACTAAGATCAGGATGTATGGTGTTAGGGTGTCGCGTAACCCAACCTTTTGGTCAGGATGCCAATGTCTTGATGTCAGATTTCTTGTGCAGGAAGTTTACATGTCATTGAAACATATGAAAGACACGTCATCATCATGCTGCATCAGAGCGATGCCGGGACTACACATGTCTCGGGAACAACGTAGATGACAAGAATGCGCACCGACACCGCACGACGGATGCACAGAGAAGGACCAATGTTGGTGATTGGGTCGTGGATTACCAGCATATGATGATAGCATCAATGTGTGCTCACGGTAATATGTACGATGGGTGCAAAACTACCCGAACCGCTGTTTAGCGAGCTGTTGGAACATGTCCATGGTCGCCTTGTCCTTCTCGCGGATCGCGACCGCACGTTCACGCGCCGTCGCCACCTTGTCTTCTCGCCCAGTAGCACGCTTCTCTTCAAAACGTCTCCGGGCAGCATCCCGTCGCGCTATGCTGTCGTGGACGTCAACAACAAACGCTTGGCGAGAATCAGAAACACATACTGGTCTCTAAAACTATCTCCACCCCCGAGCAACGTCGATTCGTCCGCTTCGTACCCATCATCCCCCTTTTCCCGAAACGCACGATCGTTCTCTCTCCGCGCACGCTTCTTCTCCAACATCCCCTCTCGTCCCACTTCTTTCGGTCCCACCGTGTCTTCCAGACGTTCCTTGGCCTCTGCACGATCCCGTTTGCGTTTGAGGTCGCGTTCGGAGGCTCGGTGTTCTGACGTGGTTTCTCTCGCAAGGACGAGGTCTGATGCGGATGGGAGGGTGGGTCCGATGACGCGAGTTCCGCTGCCAGCGGTCCTGTGAGCATGACTGCCACCGCCCGAGGGGTGATACGTCGCTGAATCGACCTCCTCGCGCGCGGTACGGAGTGCGTTGGCATCCATACTCGGTCTCTTGTCAGCAAACGACCACTTGTAAGCAGTTTGGTTGGCAGCGGAGCCGGCCATCGCTGCTGCGTCGTGATACAACCCTTCTATTGGGATGCAACACGTCAAATGAATATAGCCATAACATTAGCGAGAGGGGGGTGATCTTGTCCAAACGCACTGGAGAGTCTCCCTTTGTTCCACGTTCGAACAAACTTGCGAAAATAACTGTGAAGGTTTGGTATTGAGGTCATCACTACCAGTCAATGGCACTGCCATGGAACAGGTGGATCGTCGCATGCACACCTGCGCGCTCTCTCGCTCGAGAGTTCATCAAAGTACTGTCATTTGCAGATACAAGGCGAGCTCAGCGTGTTTAACGAAGGGCGTACGCACGACAGACCTTGTCCTTTTCGTCCTTGAGCCATACTCTGAATTCGGTATTTTTTAGAAAGTAGTCGGATTCTGAGATGGGGGAGATGTCATCTGGGAGGGAAGAGTCTCGTTCTGGGGAACGTGAGCGGTCTCGGTCGCGCTTGGATGGCATCGTCGAGCTGAGGGTAAGTAGGTTGTTTGGCTATATTATTTCTCCAAGGCTTTGCCCAAATATAAGCATGACCCTCAATGAACTCGGCGGCATAGCAAGCTTGATCATTGCATGGAGCATGGTGTGCTAGCATAGAGAAAGTACGACAAACAATGCACATCCCATTTAAATCGTAGTCTCGTATGGTACAGGCACCATCGTCTGCGGTGCGTTTTCAGCAATCGACACAGTGTGGGCTTCCCGAGGAAGTACATGCACGCGCTTCAGCGAGATACGTTCTAGCGTACACTATCAGTATGCATGACTCCCAACAAACACAGCGTACTTACCACCCTTTTCCTTGGCAGCGACGTGTGCATCGTGGTTGCGCTTCACCCGGTCCAAGAACTCTTGCCGACACTTGGAGTGTCTGATGTGCTCGGTGCGGAGGTTGACACGCTTCTCGATGTACCGGTTACCAACGACCTTGTAGACGATGACACCAACGGCGTGTTGCGTCACGTTGTAGACGATGCCCGTTCGTCTGCGATTTCAGCACTCAGACAAAAATCCAGCAAGAGTATGTCTGAAACAAACGGACGAACCCGTGGTAGTATTTGTGGGGCATACCCTTTTGTTGGGCGGCGTTGGCCTTGATGTCGACGATATCACCGACGCGGTAGTTGATGAGGTATGTCGACAATTTAATGGGGCCGTGCTCTGATGCATTCGTTAGGATCCAAGGTTACGCAGAGACGGGGCTAGGTATTTACCCTTGAAGCCCCGCTTGAACATGTCGCGCGTACGCGCTCGGTAACCGAATGAGTGAGGCATCTTGAATTCTGCGTGGTCGTTAGTAGCGACGAGGAAGAAGGTCTTTAGTATACTTACGGTGTCGGTGTCGTCGATGTCGGTATTGAGGGTGGTGTCGAGTGGATGAGCCGGGTATCTCCGGTGGCTTGAGACGGAACTGTACAGTTGTGGCGCACACACCACACCAGTCATCCAGTACGGCCGTGGACTGACACACGTCCGACCTCAAGAAAAATGCCCAGGTACCGTCTTCGTTGTGCCCAATAACTATGTCGTGCTGATTCTTTCACCGCAGGGCACCACGGAACCATAGCAAGACGTGAGTCTCGAGGTCGATGCGGGAGTTCGGGTACTCACCGCAGAATTGATAACGCTACAGTTACAAGGTCCCTCATCGTGCATACGGTTCAGCTCGTCTCGATGCCGAGTTGAAGGTGCTCTTATCCACCACAATCGCGTTGATGAAGACTGAAATTGCTTATGGGTCTAGCTTGCCGGCGAGTACGGCCTCCGCAACAAATGCGAGATCTGGCGTATCGGTCTCATCCTCTCAAAAATCCGTCGTGCTGCTCGTGAGCTGCTCAAGCTCGACGACAAGGACCCCAAGCGTCTTTTCGAGGGTAACGCCCTCATCCGTCGTCTCGTCCGCATTGGTGTGCTCGACGAGTCTCGCATGCGGCTTGATTACGTGTTGGCTCTGAAAGTCGAGGATTTCTTGGAACGCCGGCTGCAAACGCAAGTGTTCAAGACGAACCTCGCCAAGAGTATCCACCACGCTCGTACGCTCATCAGACAACGCCACATTCGGTAAGACGAGATTTCCTAAAGGTATAACCGGGATGCTCATGTGATCTCTTCAAGCGTTGGAAAGCAAATTGTGAACGTCCCATCATTTGTCGTTCGGCTCGATTCGCAGAAGCACATCGATTTTGCGCTCACTTCGCCATACGGAGGCGGACGCCCTGGTCGTGTCAAGCGCAAGCGGGCTGCTGCAGCTGCCAAGAGAGAGGAGGGCGGCGACGAAGAGGAGGAAGAGTAAACGTTTTCATTTGTTCATCTACTTATCCCAGGCTCTATGCGCATGTCATTCCTCATCACGATGTCCTTGCATGCTACGGACATATGCCAAACCGACCCCATGACTGTATCAGTCTGATATGAGTGTCTTAGCGATGAACTCTGATCCAAATACTCTCATTTGCAACGTGCGGATATCTCGAATTCGAATTGCATTTGGACAGCCACACGACCAACCAGCCCTGGCAGCGCTACCAGGGTCGATTTAACTCCGCTGTCTTTCTCTCGACGTTCACCACTGCAGCAAGTACCATGTCTGACACTCTGTCGGCCCAGCATCCCCCAGCCTGTAAGTCTCACGACACTGCACGAGACACATAAACGACTCGTACTGACGGTCGTTCTTCACGCGGTAGTGAGAGTCGGTGGTCGTCGTCTCTCCATCAGCGCACGTCCCAAACCCCACAACGTCCCGTGAGTCAACACGCACCGATGATTGCCTAACAGCCTACTCAAACAGTTCCCCCCCCATCTGGCATCGACACTGACCACATAAAAAAAATAGCGGTACTTCCGCTCCCGCGAACACGCACGCCGCCGAGAACGCAGACTATCCGCGTCCCGCCACACAGGGGGAAAGCGAAGAACAAGCACAAGCACAGACGCAGACTCACCCTCCCCCCCACAACGAGGAAGAGCCTCCCAAGAAGGAGAAGAAGCATGGTCATGGTGGTCGTGACCAGAACAGACTCAAGGAGAGCGTGTATCGCAAGATCGATGCGACGACGCCTTCCAAGGATCACTTGGGCTCGAAGAACTCTTTCGGAGCGGCGGGCAGGATCGGTCAGCCCATGGGCAAAGTGTTGGCTGTTTGAATCAGTTATGGACTGAATAATTGGTGTTGAAATCGCGAGGCGAATGTTGTACACAATAGCTGGATCATAAGCCTAGCTGGCATAACAGTGCCTATTTTATCATGAAAATGCATAGGGAAACGCTACTACTAGAGATACACGGCAAGACGGTCATGCAGTGGCCTTCTTACCCCGAGCCTTCTTTGGTGGACGAGGCTTCTTTTCTTTTTCTGCAGCAATCAGAGCGGAGGTGCGACCGAGGGCAGCCTG